>JAJPUD010007282.1:42581-110620 GCA_023553655.1 Myrmecobius fasciatus
ACTACAGAGACAAAACTGGAAGGGAATCAGAGATCACTGTGTCCAAGTCCATCATTTAAATACAACATAGACAAAAATGAGACTACAAACGGGAGAGTTCTATTGTCCAATGTCCCATTGAGTTAATAGCAATCAAGAAGCCTTCTAATAATAATATCTTAATTGACATAGTACATTATAGTTTATAACATTTATATGGAACTTTATAATTTGCAAAGATGTTTATATACACATATAATAATAATAGCTAACATTCATATAGCACTTATGTGCCAGGCACTGTTATAAACACTTTATAATCATCTCAATGGGAAGTAGGTGCTATTATTATCTCCATTTTACAGATAAGGAACTGAGGCAAACAGACATTAAATTATTTGTCCTTAATCACAAACTAGTAAGCTGAATTTGAACTCAGATCTTAACTCTAAACCCAAATTCTCTATGTTCTTGTTCAGTTGTGCAATCATATCTAACTCTTTTTGACCCCATAGACCAGAACTTCTTAAACTTTTTCCACTCTTGACCTCTTTTCATCCAAGAAATTTTTGCATGATCCTGGATATCCACGTATATAAAATAGGTATACAAATCAAACATTTACTAATAACAAGTCATAATTTTGCCATTCCCACATTCAGTTATGAGATCCTAAATGGGATCACAACTCTCAGTTTAAAATGCTAGGTCACAGACCTGGCCCTTCTATCATCCACTATCTCCCAAGATTTGTTCAAGTTTAGGTTCATTGTTTCCAAAATACTATCCATCTCATCCTTCTGCCATCCCTTTCTCCTTTTGCCTCCAATTTTCCTCAAGAAGAGAGTCATTTCCAATGAATCCCGTCTTCTATTAAATGACCAAAATATTTAAGCTTTAGTTTCAGTATTTAAACTTCTAGTGAATAGTCTGAATTAATTTCTTTAAACATTGAATGATTTGACCTTCTTGCTGCTCAAAAGCCTGTTCTAGCACCATGATTTGAAAGCATTCTCTTCACTGTGCTCTCTCTGTCTCTCTATGTTTATGTATATACATGTATTTGTATGTATGTATATATAACATGTCATACACATGCATAAATATATACACACACAATCATTTGACCACTGGAAGTCTTCAAACCTGGATAATCACTTAATAGAGATGATATGGAGAACATTCCTTTTCAGGTACATGTTGGACTCCATGATTTTTGAGCTCTTGGCTAACTCAAAGACTATGTGGTAATGATTGCCCAAGATGAATGATAGCTGGTCAATGAGGGTCCTGGGACTCCAACCAGTCTGCTGCCCCAAGTTCTAGGCTCTTTCCTTTACATTTTAATATCACAATATGAACAAAGGATGCAGAAATGACCAGAGAGAGGAAAGCCACTTAATCTGTGACTGCTACCCAAGGACAAAATGGCAGCTCTATTTTCCATCTGCCTTTTTATCTCCTTGATACTCCATCTCCAAGGTTTGTATATTTATTTAGCACCTGGCTATTCTGCTCTGTTGGAATGGCGCATCTCTTCACTTGCTCTCGCTATTTCTTCCAGCCAGCCAACATATGTCTTCTCTGCCTTGGCTTCTATTCCATTGTGTGTTATCTTATTCACATGCCGGCCAATTTCAAGCCCCCCTGTATGTTTGTTTATCTTTATTGCTGCTAGTCTCACTGCTGTCCAAGTAACATGGCAATTACATCTCCATTTTCCTCTCCCAGTCTGAGGAAGGATGCAGCAAGCACAAATCAATACTGGGTACTCATCAGTTCAGTGTGCCATAGAAAGGATTTATAATTGGGAAGAACTTTATGGAGCATGGGTTTAGTTTTAGGTCATGGATTTAGAGCTGAAAGGGACGTGAGCCATCATTTAATCCCCCTCCCCACATTTTATAAAGGAGGAGCCTCTGATGCCATAGAAAAGGTTGTATGGGGCAGAGGAAGCAGAATAGGACATTCAAACCTACATCTTATAACAGTACTTTTTCCAGAATATCATATATCCCTTTTCTAATTTGTACCTATTGATTTGATTTTGGTGGCAGTAGTGGCTCACATTTACATAGGATTATCCCATTTATAATGTACTTTTAATATATTATGTAATCAGAGTTACAGGATCATACACTTAGAGCTAGAATGAATCTTTGAGATGATTTAATCTAGTCCCCTCATTTTACAAATATATTGTCTTCAGGGTTACAGGTTTTTTTTTTTTAATCTTTGAGATGATTTAATCTAGTCCCCTCATTTTACAAAGAAAGATACTAAGGTTCAGAATGATGAGTGTCTTTTGTCTGTGACAGAGCTGGAATTTGAACTCAGGTCTCACAATTCTCAACCCAATTCTTTCTACAGTGTCAATTTATAACCTAAAGAGACTTGTCCCAAGTCACAGAGTAAGTATAAGATTGAGTGGATGAATTCTATAGTGAGTCGCTGCTCAAATTCATCCACCATGTCATCTTTAGATCCAGGACTTGGACCATCTTTATTTATTTATTCCCCCCCCCACCCCCCCCGGCATTTGATGAGCATGAAATCATAGTCCTGGATCTTGGACCATCTTTATTATTTTTTTTTCCTGGCATTTAATGAGCCTGAAATCATAGAACACAGAATCTATGCATGAACATAAGTCTGATAAAGAGGGTGCTGAGAAACTTGGACTTCTCAATTATGTCCCCCATTTTCTTTCCTCTGCACTACTTTGTCAAATTCTTACTCCTTTGTGAGATGTTAGAAACCTGCTGACATTTCAGGTTGGCAAGTTGAACTTCCAAAATAAAATACTTCTACCTCAAAATTTGAAAAACCCAACAACAGCAGCAAAAAAGAAAGTGAATCCATTTTTAATCAGGGATTGAACAATGTGGGTGTGCCCCAGAGATTTTTTTGGTATCTATTTTGTTATCCGAGGTGTGGGTGGCTAGGACTGCTAAGATTTAATAAGTTCTCCTACAGTCCCCATGAAGGTTTTAATTAAAAGAAGTTACCCAAAGACACTTTTCATTTTTCATCTGGTTAATGAGGGACCAAGAGGCAGTTTCTAATGGAAAATTATGGCTAGTGTTAGTAGGCGGAATCTCAAATCATTAACTTAAGTGCTCCTCTAAATGCAAATGGGGTGGGCACTTCTGCTTTACCCAAGAACTCATTTGGGTTGTTTTTTTCCACCCAAGCAAAGAAGTGATGGGTAAGGTTACTGGTCTGAATTGTCTGAATAATCAAGGCAGTTTGTTTCAGGAAGACATTTTGAATTGAGACATATGTCAATAGCAGCTTCCAGATAAAGGGAACCACAGATAAATATGGAAGTAGTGTTAAGTAGAAAGACTGCCTAGAGTACATCTCTTTTTTAAGATATAGCTTAAGCACTATCTTTTGTGTAAAGCCTTTTCTGGTCTCTCCAATTTTAGGTACTTTTCTTTCTAATCTATCTCCTATTTAATTACTTGGCATATATTTGTATTTTATTTATTATATATCAATGAGGTATATATGTTTATATATGCTTGCCTTTTCCTTTAGGATGAGTGGGAAATGTTTCATTTTTTAAAAATCTATTTATCTTCAGCACCATCCTTTATATATAGAAGACACTTGATAGATACTTGATAATCAATAATAGGTTAATTTATTAATTTGGACCCAGAGTCAGAGGTCCTTAATTTAAATCTACCTAACGGCCTGTTTCACTTGAGTATTTTGCCTTTCTAGGTCTCATTTCCTTAGATGTAAAGGAGGGGATTGGCGATTGAGTGGATGAACTCTATAGTGAGTGACCTGCTCAAAATTAATCCACATATATACATATATATATATGTGTGTGTGTATGTATTCCCCCCTCCCCCCGGCATTTGATGAACCTGAAATCACAGAACACAGAATCTATGCATGAGCATAAATCTGATGAAGAAAGTGCTGAGAAATTATATAAGAGTACTGGGCTCTGTGATATACTTTCTGTTCTTGTTTTTAGTCTCCTTATAAACAGGAAAAAAAGACTTTAATAGCAGCAGTGTACATATAAATAGGTGCTCTACCCTTAAAGCAGACAAGTGGTTTGAGTTTAGGCCTGATGATTTTAAAAGTCTCTTCCAGTTGTGATATTCTAAGTTCTGTATTCTAGTATCTGTTTGACCAATAATTTGGTGACCTCTGCTTTAGCCAAGGAGAGGTTCCATGATGGTAGGGATTGTGCTTTACTTAACATTTTACCTGACTATGGTGTGTTAAAATGGAATATAATTCCTCAGGTCTAGGAACTACTTAATTTTGGTCTTTGTGATTGTATGGTCCAACACAGTATTCTATATGCTTAATAACCATTTGTTGAATCACAATGAATTTATAAAATGATTTCTGTGTTAAGATAGAATGTAAATCCTCAATACTGGGGATGATTTAATTTTGGTCTTTGTGATCCTAAAGCCCAACACAGCATTCTATGTGCTTAATAACCATTTGTGAATCACATTAAATTTACAAAATGCTTTCCATGCTATCCCCTGGTGAAGTGTTCAGTATGGGTATTGCTGAACCCCCTTTTACAGATAAAGTTTATCTTTGCTCAGGATCATATAGCTCTCAAAGATTAGGATTGGGATTAGAACTCCTGTCTCCTTACTCTAAGGCTAGTGCTGTTCCCACTATACCACACAAACTTTCTAAACATTTTTTCTTCCCAAAGCTGAACACATCTCTCTACACTACACACACTTAATAAATGTTTGTTGAATTAAATTAAAAGATCATGCATTGGTTTGTATATCCATTAAAGTCCCCCAAAAGACTGTAAGCTCTGTGGGAGGAGTTGTGATTTATTTGATTTTGTTTCCCCAGTGGTTAACTAAGAACTTAAATGTAGTAGGCACTTAATAAATGTTTTTTTTTTTTTTTTTAAATTGAATTCAATCCAATATATACTCTAGCAGGTCTTATCCAGCTGAAAAAGCTTCAAGTGTGGGCTGGTGATGGATTGTAGGTCTCCAAATGGAAAACTAACCTAGCTAACTATGGAAAGGCTTGCTGCCAAAGTATTAGCTTCCAGTTGACAAATTGTTTTGGCTCTGTCAATCCATGGAGCCCCTCTACTAAGTAATGGTAAAACTGTGATGTGCATTAGTAAAGCGCCCCCCACCCCTTATCAATGAATCACAAGGCTTTCAAAGAACTTAAATTTCAGCTATTAACATAGCTTGGCAAAATAGAGTACAACCACAAATGGGTAAATGGGCCTAAAAAACTATCCTATTATGATAAAATCTGGCAATATCTCTTCTTTATGGGACTTATGAATGCTGCAGAGTGGCAGTTACTTGGGGTTACTCTCCTGGAAGGAAGAGTAGGGGCAATATTGTTACTCCCTGCTCCTTTGCCTTAATCCATTGATTTCTATGGGTGTTGATTGGATTAAACACAAGGAAAGGCAATCTAGAACAATACCCATCTACCTTTTCAGATAAGTGTCACCTTCCTGGCCCTAGAATAATCATGGCCTGTCATCTTCTGGATGATAGCTTGTCCTGAGAAAAGATACATGTATTTCAACACTAATAAAACATCTGAAATCTTTCTGGTTTAACAATGACTACCAGAATTCTGGGAGGCAGCTGAGTGCAGTAGTAGATAGAACACCAGATCTGTGGTCAGGTCATCTTCCTAAATCTGGACTCAAACCTTACTGTATGATCCTGGGCAAGTCACTTAACCTGTTTGTCACAGTTTCATTAACTGTAAAATGAGCTACAGAAGGAAATGACAAACCACTCCAATATCTTTCCCAAGAAAACCCCAAATGAGGTCACAAAGAATCAGATACAATCAAAATAATTGAATGATAATGATAATCAGAACTCATATTCCACTATTCCAGTGTTTGGGTAACCCAACTTCTTCCTACTCCTATGAAGCAATGGGAAAAAATTCTAGTGGGGAATTCAATGATCTTGTATATTCAACATTCAAATCCTCATAAGATGAGCAATTGGCTGCCAGACCACAGCCCATCAGAGAAAGTAGGTTAGAAGGTGGGAAAGGTTCTCAGAGACACATGAGAATGAAAGTAGAAAACAGTAAGGGTATTAGACTTTTTGTCTCAGGACTCAATTGCACTTGTAAAAATTATTGAGAATCTCCCCTTTTTGATTATGTGCACCACATATATAGATTTTGCCATATTAAAAATTAAAACATCAGGATTATTGTGAAAGTTATTGTATTAATTAACACTTAACAGCGAGTAATGAATAATTAATTACTGAAGCAAAATTTTTCCCCTTTTCTACTTTCTCATCTAGAAATCAATCAGGGTGGGAAGTCTTGGACAAAGATTTATCCAGGCTAAGATCTAATCAAAGGCAGTAAAGAAATTCAAAGTTTAGGCAAATGGGTTATCTTGTGTTTACATAGATAGGTCTGGAAAAATGTGGTTCTTCCTTTTGTCCAGAGGAATGATAGGGAAACTGATATCTCTTTGTTCAAAATATGGGTGCTCAGTGTCATATCTCAAGATCCTCTTTGGAATATAGCCCAGCCCCTCTTTGTAATATTCATTCTCATTAATTATTAACCAATCAGAATTGATTGCCACCCTCAGGAAACCATATTCTTCCTAGGACACTGTGAGCCCACTGTCATGAAGAATCTTTGATCACTTATCTCTTTTATTAATAAAATTCTAACACTATTACTAAATGACTAATTACCTAAGAACTACCTCTCTTGATTTTTTTAAACATCACAGTATTATTATGAAAATAGTTTTGATCTCACAGACTGTCTAAAAGGGTACCAGGGACTCTTGTCCCCAGACCATATTTGGAAGAACTATGTGTAAAACAGAGGTTCAATGGATTCAGAGCTGGGGCATCTTTGTGAAAAATTTGGCTCTGCCTTCACTGTTTGTGTGGCCTTATGCAACTAATTTTACTTCTCTAACCCTCAATTCCCTTATTTGTGAAGTGAAGGAACTGGACTGGATTGAGAAATCTTCTGGTTTTAAATATTTATGAGTTCTAGGATCTGATTTGGGTGGGCAAACAAACCTGATCAGTTTTCCTAATGAGGTCTTAAGTTGAACATTCTGTGATCCTATATGTAACATAATTCAAAGAAGTTCTGGACACTCCAGAATAAGGTTTTCACCCAACATGCTACATGGTCAACATGTGACTAAGCCTCAAATTGAAAAGGACTGAACTTTAGGCAGCTGATTTCACCAAAGGAATAAGAATCTCAGCATCATTCAGACAGCAGATGAGTAGTTGAGGAATCTCTCTTTTTTTCTCTCTTTGTCTTTCTGTCTCTGTCTCTTTCTCTTGTCTCTCTCTGTCTCCCTCTCTTTTTCTGTATCTTGTCTCTGTCTCTGTCTCTTTCCCTCTTAATGTGTCTTGTTTCTCTGTCTCTCTGTCTTGTCTTTGTCTCTCTTTGACATACACATATACATACGACACAATTTCCCAGATTTTTAGAATGAGAATGTCCTAAAGAAGGAAGGCAACTGTTAATTAGCCTTTTCTCTTTTCTTACCTGACGCCAAGTATTTCCACAGTCTGAGGTGATGTACATTTCTTCTTTGTATTCCACCAGCTGTGAGCCCAGATTACCTAGTTCAAAAGATAATTGGTCAAAGGTTACTGATGGAGTTTTCTCTCCATTTTAGTTTAGGAAGGTGACACCCATCTCTGTGCAGACAGTTATAAAAATTTTTTAGAATTGGAAGAAACCTTCAAAAAAAAAAGAGCATGGATATTTGGAATCAGAAAACTTAAGAACACAGGATATTGAAACTAGAAAGGATTTTGAAAGAAAACGTTAGAACTGGAAGATACCTTAAATGTTTTCTCTCTCAATACCTTGTTTTTACAGATATATAGGTTGTCTAGTCAGATGGCAATTTGTGTTAGAGCCAAGACTAGAATCCAGGTTCTGATTCCTTGCTCCGTCTTCATCCAACATAGGGCCTTTGCTTCTATTAGCCTTGTTCCTGATTTTCTGAACTTCAGAATTGTACATCTTCTACTGCTCTTTCTTCTTGGGATTTCTCTTAGTACCTAGAACCTCCTCTTCTGGGGAAAGCCTACCACCCCTGCTTCCATGGTCACTTTGGGATGTCCCTGTTCCCCCCTCCATCCCTAAACTTTCTAATCCTTCTTCTATTCCAAGAATTCCTTGAAGAGTCTCCATTTTGAAATAGGGTTTAAGCCAGCCTACTTTTGTTCTCCTTCTAGACCTATTCCTGACATTCTGGACTTCCAAATGATGTCTTTATATTACATGCTTTATTCTACCCTCTCCTTGCTTTCAGTCTCTTTTCTGTATCATTTCCCCCAATTAGAACATTAGCTTTTTGCTGGCAGGAATTACTTTTCTTTTTGCTTGAATTTGTAACCACAGTGGTTAGTACAATGCCAGTACATAGTGAGCACTTAATAAATGCTTCTGTCTTTTCACCCTTTATCGGGGAATACAGAAAGAAATTCTTATTGGATTAACATCATATCAGCTACAAGTACACAACCAAATTGTAATCTTATTCTGCACTGCCGCTAATGCCAATATTAAAAAGACCATGAATAGTTATGACTGAACAATCAGTCATTTTATTGACTGATAGCATTTATTGACAATATTGACAATAGCATTTATTAAGCACTTACTATATGTCAAGCATGGCAAAATATTAAACATTATTTGTCATTCAGTTAACCAAGTCTGATGTCTTCCTTGAAGTGTCATTTTTAAGAATCCTTTTTTTTTTTCCTGAGGCAATTGGGGTTAAGTGACTTGCCCAGGGTCACACAGCTAGGGAATGTTAGGTGTCTGAGACCAGATTTGAACCCAGGTCCTCCTAACTTCAAGGCTGGTGCTCTATCCACTCCGCCACCTAGCTGCCCCTAGCAGCTCTTTTTTTTTTTTTTTTTCTTTTTGGTGAGGCAATTGGAGTTAAGTGACTTGCCCAGGGTCACACAGCTAGGAAGTGTCTGAGATCAGATTTGAACTCAGGTCCTCCTGACTTCAGGGCTTGTGCTCTAACCACTGCGCCACCTAGTTGCCCTAATCCATTCACTTCTAAGACTTTTTTTTTTTAATTATAATACATGCAAAGATAGTTCTCAACATTCACCTTTGTAAAACCTGTTACAATTTTTTTCTGCCTTCTCCTCCCAGCCCCCTTCCCCAAGCAATCCAATATCAGTTAAACAAGTGCAATTTCTAAGAAGCATTTCATCAGGGGTTTTGAATTGAACATTTTATAAACTTATATGGAATACAATTCAAAGGAGTTTGGACATTCTAGAGTAAGATATACACCCAACAGAATAATTTTCACTCAAGTGACATGTCAATATGTGACATAAAGTCTCTAATCGAAAAGGACTGAGCTTTAGGCAGTTTGCTTCATTGAAGGAATAAGAACAGTCTCAGCATCTTTCAAACAGCAGATGAGTAGTATGAGGAATTTCTCTGTTTTTCTGTCTCTCTCTGTCTCTGTCTCTCTCTGTCTCTTTCTTTCTGTGTCTGCTTGTCTGTTTTCCCCCTCCTTCACTCTGTTTCTCTGTCTCTCTTGTTCTTTCTCTCTCTCTCCTCCCTCCCTCTGTTCTCTGTCCCTCTATCTCTGTTCTCTGTCTCTGTCTCTATCTCTCTGTCTGTCTGTCTGTCTGTCTCGCTCTCTCTCTCTCTCTCTCTCACACACACACACCAGGAATTGTTTTATGGCCTTATTTAAAGGTGCTTAGAGCTTTTTGAAGAGAGCTCAGGTGAGTCACTCCCTTTCTCCACTACCTTGTCTCTGCTCCCCCACCCCTTGTTCCAGGCTCATTTTTATTAAAATGACATGTGGGATGGACTATATTTTATGTCCCATATCCTAAAGTCCATTCCAATTTTATCCTTCTATGTTCTAACTTGCTATGTTGCCTTCTAGCTCTGGCCTGATTAGGTCAATGGGCAACACCCTATGTTCATTTTCTTTTGGAATGGAGTTCCCTTATAGGACATGGACAACATACGGTATAATTGGAAGAAAGACAAGAGTTAAAATCTTGTTTCTCTTGGCAAATCACTTCATCTCTCATTCTCTAAGATTACAGACTGCAGAGAGCATTGACCTCATGTTCAGAGGAAGTTTCCTCACTCTATGTGAGGACTTCCCTACACCAGTGAAATCACAAGGCTAGCCTGTTCTCCTATTGATAAGATGGAGAGCTTCCAGAGGAGAGCATGCAGGATGGTGACAGACTTTGAAACAAAATATGATTGGCAGATTTGGGGATGTTTAGCCTGGAGAAGAGAAGACTTGGTGGGGGGGGGAGGAACAGCAAAAGGAGTGATGATGATCTTCAAAAATATACTTTAATTGATACTTTTTGCTCTTAAATAATCTAAAAATTTCCCTTAGTATCCCTATCCCTTTTCTTCTCAAGGAACCATCCTGTATTGGTTGAGGATGGGTAACTATTTGTTAGAGGGTTATCATGTGAATGAGAAAATAAACTTTTATTTGGCCCTAGAAGGAAGTGTAAGTTGTAATGGGTGGGATTTGCAGAAACAGATTTAAGCCCAATATAAGAAAAGAAATGCTAATAATTCCCTAAATGGAAAGGACTGCTCTGAGAGATATTGGATTCCTCCGCTACAGGGGTGGAAGATTACTTCTTTACAATGTTGAAGAGTGTATTTTTGTATTGTTACTGGTGGGAGTAGATGGATCTAATTTTTTTTTTCAATATAAATAATGTGGTTTAGAGGTGTGATAGTTCCCTGGTTCTACTGACCACAAAAGTGGTCAACTCAATCACCTTACAAAGCTGAGAATCCAATACAATAGCTAGTACAGAATCCTATTATCCAACTTCATATCATACAAGACATCTCAGAGTAAAACATATCAAACAGCACAATCTGATCCATAGAAAGCTGCCATGTGAGGAAACTTTCAGTGTGTGTTTTCAATTGCTAGATATTTGTTTTTTAAGAGACATTATCTATCTTTTTTATTTTCAATATCAAAACTGTCAAGCCGGCAATCACTTCATATAGAAATGGAAAGATAATGATAAAATTCATAAAAATACAATGGCAGAATCTTGACTTAGAAGGAACTTTAAAATTGAGCCTAATCATCTTAATTTTCATGCTTGGAGAAAAATGGAGACCCACCCAAAGTCACACAGATATTAAGCAGTATTATTTCTGAAATAGCCACTTAAAGGGACACAATTCTTGATTAGCTATTGTTCCATTTGCTTTAAGTCAAAATCTTCTCCATTAGTCAGTTAGCACTTTATAGGTTAATTGATCCACTGCCTAAATATTTTGAATCATTGATGATATTATCATGGGTGTTTCCTTTATTCAGCAGACTTGGATCCTTCATTCCTTAGAAGATCCCTTAGAAGATACATATATATATATATATATATATAATCTTTGCCAGCTCTATATTTAAATATTTTGCAACTTGTGTTCCCTGACAGATTGCTGTTTATCCTTCATTCTCAAAGAGGACCAAGACATCGGAGAGGTAATGCCATGACATGCAAATGAATTAGAATTGAGTGAGTGAAGACTGTGCAAAGTCATACTTTCCCCTCCAGAAGCATCTGGATCCAATGACAAGATATAGATCAAGATGACTGGAGATGGCCCTGTATAACCCAGAATCACTTCCACACAAAGATGAAAATATTAGAAAAGAATTTTGATGTAGATGCTAATTGGTTACTTTTGAAAAAAAAAATAAGTGCCCTAAAATTTTACAAGAAAGTGAGACTATACCATAAGTTTGACATAAAACATGACGTATCACTCTTTTGTCATATCACTAGTATGTATAATGATGAAGTATGTGTCCCTGTTACCTGCACTAACTCCTTTCCATGTAGTCTCACCCCCCAAATCCCACCAGAAGTCAGGACACTTTGATTATGGTCCTAGTTTGGCCACCATGTTAGTTTGTGTGTGTGTATATATATATATGTATACACACACACACACACACACACATACATATATACAAGGTAAGTCACTTTTTTGTTATAGCCCCTGTATCCTTATCTATAATATGGAGAAGACATTCCCTAATGTTTCTACTAGATCAAGCTCTCTACTCTAATTTAAAGTCCCCATCAGTTTCTGCTTTAAAGTTTCCTTTAAAACTTAGCATTTTCAGGACACCAACTACTAGTGCCTCCATTCCTCTCGCCTCAAAATTACTTATATTTATTTTAGATATGTTTATATAGTTATGTTGTGCATGTTGTCTCCACTATAAAATTGTAAGCTCATTGAGGGCAGTATTTTTTTTTAACCCAGTGTCTTTTTTTTTTATTAATACTTTTTATTTTCAAAACATATGTATGGGTAATTCCTAAACATTAACCTTTACAAAGCTTTCTGTTACAAATTTTTCCCCCCTATTCCCCACCCCTCCCCTAGATGGCAGGATATCCACTACATCATAATTATGTTAGAATACTTAAGAAATCAAATATATGTATAGTTATTGCATCATTTTTTGTGCAGGAGAAATCATATCTACAAGAAAGAATAATCTGATAAAGGAAATACAATGCAAGCAAACCTCAATAGAGAACATGAAAATGTTATGTTGTGGTCCACATTTCACATCCCTCTCTCTGGGTGTATATGGCTCTCTTCACCGAACAATTGGAACTGGTTTGAAGCATTTCATTGTTGAAGAGAGTGAGGTCCATTAGAACTGATCCTCATATAGTATTGGTGTTGCCGTGAATAATGATCTCTTGGTTCTGCTCACTTCACTGAGCATTAGTTCATGCAAGTCTCTCCAGGCCTCTCTGAACTCGTCCTGCTGGTCGTTTCTTACAGAACAATAATATTCCATAACATTCATATACCATAATTTATCCAGCCATTCTCCAACTGATGGCCATCCATTCAGTTTCCAGTTTCTAGCCACTACAAAAAGAGCTGCCACAAACATTCTTGCACATGTGGGGCCCTTTCCTTCTCTTATGATTTCTTTGTAACCCACAGTGTCTAGTACAATTATCAGAACATGCTGAAGATAAGTTTGAGCTCTAATCATCTATGTTCTAATGTACCTTCTAGATATTGTGTCCTAACTCTAAGATTCAATAATTCTATGAAATTTAGATACCCTCAAGATTAACAATTTGTTTTAAAAAGTTATTTTTATATACTTGACACAAGAACTTAACTATTATTTTCATCGACCATTAGAAAAAAACAATACGAATCTTGTTCCCTACAGAGGTCAGCTTATTTCTGCCTTCTTATCCAAATAAGGGAGTAGCTAGCTATTTTTTTCTTTTATCTTTATTCTTTACCAAAAAGGTTAAGAGTCCTTTGACCTAGACAAACTCTGGTGCCAAAGATTCAAGTGGCAGATGAATTTCCTTAACCAGACTTCATCTGGTTACTTTTTGTAATAATAAGACCTGATCACATCCTGGCTCTCGTACTTCCTAGATCTATGACACTGGATAAACACCTTTTTTTTTTTTCCTTTGTGATTCTCAGTTTCCCCTTCTTTCAAAGAAGGGGTTATACCAGATGATTAAGTGACTTTAACTCTGAAATCCTATGTATGGTCTTCTGAGTTGCAATCCTAACAGTTAATATTTATTTAACATTGGAGGATTGTAAATCCTTTTAAATGTAGTTTTTCATTTTATTGTTATAGAAATCTTGTTAAGTAGGCAGGGCAGGAATTATTTATCTCCATTTTATGGATGAAAATGACTCCTTTAAACCCCAATTTAGACAACACTCCCTATAAGAAGCTTTCCTTGATCCCATACATTAGTAAAATTCTTTTCCCTCAGAGCTCCCACAGCTCTTGGTTATATAATTTATAAAATCATAAAAGAAGTACTTTATAATTCTCTGATGTATTTATCTATATTGTTGTTTATTGAAAATATTTATTCTATCACAAACCATATTGTGTACATCTCTCTCTGTTGGTGTCTTATGTCTCAGTTAAACTCCCTGGGAAGGGAAGGGTGCCATCTTGTCTAAACTTTGTCAAGTACTCTCTATATAGTGGGAGGCTAATAGATCATTGCTGTTTTATGCTGTATTGCATTCAATGAAAGATTAAGGGCCTGCCATATGTCAAGAAGCATAATAAGCTCTGGAGATGCAAAGATATAGAGGAAGAGCAGAACTATCATATTATAACATATTGTATTGTAGAGACCAGCCCAGAGTCACACAGCTAGGAAGTAGTAAAATCCAATTCAAAAGAGATTTTTACTTCAACACTTTGAAAAATAAAACAAAATAGAAAAACTATCCTCTATGCTCTGAGTCTGCTTTAAGAACTGGGGGAGAAGATGAAGACTTACATGGTATTATTTAATTCCACTGAGCTCAAAAATCTCCCCTTGATTGTCTGTCATGGTGCCAGGAATTCCTTTCTGCTCATGAGAATTCAATCTTTTAGCTCACCCCTTTCAACCCCCTTTAAAATGCAAATAAACAGGAGTGAGATAACACTTTAAATTTTTCATTCATAATTTTTTAGCAATTAATTGGCCGATGGGTAAGAATGTGAGGGAAATTGACAAAATGAATTGTTCCGATAGCAAGGATTCCCAACCTTTCTCTTCTGGCAGTTGAGAGAAGCTTTTTTTGGGAATAATGCTTTAAAATACATAAAATAAACTACCTAGCATAACAAGGAAAACCTAAA
This sequence comes from Myrmecobius fasciatus, assembly GCA_023553655.1. Taxonomy (NCBI): domain Eukaryota; kingdom Metazoa; phylum Chordata; class Mammalia; order Dasyuromorphia; family Myrmecobiidae; genus Myrmecobius; species Myrmecobius fasciatus. The sequence goes on from JAJPUD010007282.1 coordinate 57,280, forward strand.
GTCAGTGAAAATAAAGATGCTTTTTCTACCTCAAAGTTCATGGACCCTTTGAAATTTAACCAACACCCTCCTTGGGGATCTGGGGCCTCTGAGTTATGAAGGAAGCTCTGGTCTAAAGAAAGGTAAGCTGGATACTGAAGGGTTAGGAAACTCTGTTGCCTGAGGACTGTTTTGGCAGGGAGCCTGAAAACAGTTTTCAAACATCTGAAGGATTGTAATGGAAAAAGGGATTTGACTTTTCTTTTTCAGTTTGTCCTTAGAGGGAAAGAAGTAGGACCCTTGATGGAAGTTAAAGAGTTCAATTTCAGCTCAATATGGAGAAGAACTTCCTAACACTGGGGGCTGTCGAAAAACTGGCTGAGGCTGCTTGGGGAGATCGTGAGTTCTTGTCACTGATGAGGAAGAGACAGCAATGGTCTGGGGGCTCAGCCTTTTACATGGTCAGGAGTTCACTGAGGTGGCAAAAAAAAAGAAAGATGGCAGGTGTGACTGAAAGGAACCGATTCCCCAAGGAAGAGCAGAAGAGCTGTAACTTAAACATCAGAGAAGAAAGAAAAAGGTGTAACATTATACCTAGGAGACATCTATTTCCTCCCTTAGGAAAACAAAGAAAGAGGAATCTCCCTCCATTTCTCCTTCCTCACCTCCTATAAAGTAGCAGAAGAGGAAGAGTTAACACGGTCAATTGACTGTTCTTCATGGAGACCCTTTGGGAGAGAGGTAGTCAGCAGGGGCTAGGGACAGCAATGATTGACTAGCTCTGAGAGGAAATGGTGGGTGGGAGACACTGTTTCTGATCTCTATCCAGTAGGAACAGGGTGTCGGGAAACCAGTGGTTTTTCAGAAAAAAGCTGAAGCTCATCTATAAATTGCATTTTATGAAGTTTCATCTATGAATAGCCTATTTAGCTCCTATGACAATTAAAAAAAGAGCCTAGTCTTTCTAATCGAGTAATTCAATATAAAAGGTAGAAGTAAGAAAAGTGGTTCAGAAGTCAGGATAGCTGGTTCAATATTCAGTTCTTCCATTTGCTACCTCTGTAATCTTAGACAAGTCACTTTATTCCTTCAAAACACAAAATCCTCATCTGTAAAATGAGGATAATGATTGTTGTTCTAGAGAATTCATTATATAGGTAGACAGATCTGGTGCAAGTCCTACCTTAGTCCTATAACCAATACTTTCTCTCTCCTAATACTCTCCCTCTCCCTCCCTCCCCCCCCTACACACACACACACACGAATATATATATATATATATATATAAAACTCTCTCTATGTACACACACATAAAAATTAACTATATATAGAGGGAGTTAGTTTTTATATTATGTGTGTATATATATATGTGTGTGTGTATACATATATATGTGTATATATATATATATAGCTATATATAGACAGAGTTATAGGACCATTATATATGAGGACTGTTTTGGCAGAAGATATAAAGGAAGAGCAGAACTATCATATTGTAGCATATTGTATTGTAGAGACCAGCCCAGAGTCACACAGCTAGGAAGTAGTAAAATTACAATTCAAACAAAACAGAAAAATTCTCTCTCTTTATAAATAAATATATATTATATATATGTGTTATAGGACCATTATAGTTTTATATATACATATGGTCTTATAATTATGGACAAGGCACTCTCAGTGTTCTAGGCAACACTTTAGGACTAGAAACATCAGAGAAGGTGCCAACCTGAAATGGTGGAGGGAGGTTTCTCACCTGGGAATTACCTATAATTGTGAAATCACATAGGTCTGGTTCCTATCCATCATTTCATATGAGACTGTTAAAAGGCTTAAATAAGATAATATATGTAAAATGATTTGTAATCATAAAGCAGGATATAAATAGTTGTGATTACTGTTATTATTTTGACCAGACATGTAATTTCATCTATGTATGGAATTGCTGGTTAGGCATTTTCTCTACCAATGCAAGATCAGCACCTTTTTTTCTCTACTCATAGTTTTCCAGAATTGCCCAGGGCACTGAAAAGTTAAGCAATTTTTTTTTGGAATTAGTCAGTTATCCACTATGTCATGCTGTTTCTCTATTATTATTACTATCTAAATCTATATAATTATCATTAATATCATTATTATAAATATTAGACATTTAAGAGGAATTAAACCAACATGACAAACACTTAGATTGTGCAGACTACTGAAAGCAACAGAAAAAGAAGCTTTGATAAAGTGATGGGAAAGGGGAGACAATTTCTAAGAATCACACTGTTCCCGAATTATCAACACATTCATTTAATTGTTGGTACTCTGAATGGAAAAATCTTGTTTGATGACCAAGAAGTTGATATCTTATTGGAGTTAATGAACTCCATCCAATAATATTCTTACTGTAAGTAAAACCAGAAACCCAAGAGGAGTTGCAAATTGAGGCATAGTTCTTCAGAGCGGAAAAAAAGAGAAGCTTGCAATAAGAAATATCATTCAAGAGACATTTGGTCATCTTATTTTGTAAGCAACCACAATGATTGCAAGTGAATAGCATACCATGATGTGCCAATTCGTGACACTGAAGGTGTCAAAGTAGAGAAAGTCAATGAAGAATTTGCATACCAACAGCCTAGAAGCTATAGGAATATATCCTAATATTTGGTGGCATTAGTGATTGGGTTTTAGGGGGTGCAATAATCAGTTGGTTAGTCAATAAACATTACTTCTGGGACATAAATAGAAATTTTTAAAAATACAATTCCTACCTTCAGGGGTACAATCTACTAGAAAAAGATAATGCTCAAAAGGAAGCTAAAAAGATGGAGGTGAGGTAGAAGAAGGGAGAAGGAACCCATAGAGACTTAAGGGAAAAGGCAAAAGAAGTTCAAAAGGAATGTCACTGGTAGGAAATGGGAAACAATTGGTTCGGTCCATGGAGAGAATTCTGAGCTTGAAGTTAGGAAAACTTGAGTTCAAATCCAGCTTCAGACACTTACTATTTGTACAAGTCATCCATTTTCTCTTAATGTCAGTTTTTTCAACTATAAAATAGGAAGTAATAATAGCATCCACCTCCCAGGGTTGTCAGGATCAAATGAGATGCAATCTTTAAAGTACTTAGCACAGTGTCTGGCCCTTTCCCTTTCCCTTTTCCTCAATATAAAGAGGGGAGTTTGGAGGGAAGAACTAAGTATAAGAAGACAAATGATACTGTTAGAAAATAATAGCCCCAAATATATTTTTTGGTCAACAAATGAAAGAAGCCAAACATAAATAATTAACCCGGAAGTTTCTAGCCTGCACCTGCACATCTACAATAACTATCTTATTTAAGAATAGAGCCATAATGAATTTCATGGAAAAATGAGTATATTTGAACATACAGAATTCAGAGGTTACTGAGGTAGCAGGGATACAAGAATGTTCATGAAGCTAGATAATGGATTGGTTAGAGATCAGAACAAAATTAAATTAAAGAAAGGATCAAGTTTATGAGCAGCTGTACTTGAATGAAGAGCAAAATCAGAGAAGGGAAAAATGAGCCAATGGAGAAACTGGTATGACTACTGGCTGAACAAAGATTAGCCCCCAAACATTTGCAGATAGAAGTGGAATGAGTTTAACAAATAGATGTGAGATGAAAAAAAAAGATTTATCATAATATTTATAGTTATATCTTCTATAATCATATTGAAATCACCACCTTTGGATCTTACCACCTCAGTACCCAATGTGCTATACAAGGAACTGGCAATAGAGGATGTATGGAAAGACACAAAGGATTATGGAAGATACATAACAAGGTATAGAGATTGCAATTTATAGTGTTAAGAATTACAGTCACAGGGGCACATGAAGTTAAACAATTGGATTCAATATTTATTAAGTACCTACTATGGAAAAAGTAATAGGCTAGGGTGCTAGAGATTAAAAACTAATAGTTAAAACAATCTTTGTCCTTAAAGCATTTTCATTTTACTCTGAAGTATCAGAGTTTAAATTTAAGTTTAAATCTAGGCTCAGCCAAATTGATCATAGACCTGTGACCTTGGCAAGATACCTAGTTTCTTCAGTTTGAGTTTCTTCATCTGCAGAGTATGAATAATAGTAATGGTACTATTATATTGGTTATTATGAGGATAAAATGAGATACTATTTGTAAGCACTTTGTAAATTTCAAAGTGCCAAATGCTAGCTGTTGTTATCATTATTATATTATTAACAATGATATTAGTATATCATTGTTATTATAAACTTGCATGAGATTAAGCTGATATAATAAGGATTTAGAATCCAAAATATTCATAAGGAAGAGGGAGGAGCAAGAAATCTCAGGCTTCTTCATTACATATATCTGTTCTTCTGAAATGAAAAAGGCACTTTGGGAGAAAGTCATTTACTCATATTCTCACTGGATACCCCCAAACTTTGGCTCACTGGGAAGGACGTTTTGGCTGATTTCAAACAGACTGACCACAGTATATTTATGGTTCCAAATGAAAACCAGGTGATGGGGTAATTTCTCGCACAGAATTCCTCCTGTAGCCCCTTGCCTCTGGAATTCATCCCCAATTTCCTTTCCAATCTTGCCAAATCTGTTGGCCTTCTGGGCTGGGTTGGGCTCAGTCTCATTTTTACAAACTGGACCTTTTCTTTGCCTGTAAAGTGAGGAGGGGAGATATTGGAGAACTTTAAATAGAGGGTTTTTAAAATGGAAGAAGTGTCTCTATTCATCCTTGGAGATCTCAGTCCTGTGGGGAAGGGTAAGCTCTATCAACCCCTAATTGAATAAGCCAGGTTAAATAGAGGAAGCCCAAAGGACAAAAACCACATGGCCTGAACTAGGGAAAGGCTTTCTCTGTGATCCCCAGAGCCAGCATCCCTGCATCTTCCACCACAGTAATCATAACAAACAATCTCCCCACACTGCAGAGGAGCAGACTGTGTAATACAAAACCAGCACAGGCAGATGCGGGGAATGTTAAGTGCCAATGGAACCATTTTGCATGCAGCCAGAGCATTCAAGGTAGTCCTAATTAACGACCTAGATGTGTGCAAGTGGGCGCTGGGCACTCTGCGCTTGATTTCCCATGCCAGAAGGAGGTCAGGCATTGCATGAAAATCATCTCCAACCAGGGATTCACTGTGGGAAGTAGATAGTGGGAGAGCTGGGACCAAAACTGGAAGCTCCCAGATGTTAAAAAATACCCAGTCATAGGATCCGGGCAAGAGCAATGGACTGGAAGTCAGAAAACTTGGTGTCCCATCCTTTTTCTGTCACTTCACTGACTATTTTTTTGTTATCCTGAGCAAGAAACTTAGTGAGCCTAAGTTTGTTCAACTGGAAAATGGAGTTGATAATATCCTTTCCTTACCTCAGAAGTTATTTATATGAACTATAAAGAATTCTGTAAGTGTAAATTTTCATTAACCTCTTGTCCAAACTTTCCATTTTATACAAAAGAAAACTGTAGCCTAGAGTAATTAATTTACTTTTCCAAACATCTTGAAGCAAGTTTTCAATGCTTTACATTGCCTCTTTCTTTATTTTTCTATGAGTTTCTTTTTTCTTTTTTCTCATTTAGAGAAAAAAATTTTAATTTTCTTTTTTAATTCATTTAAAATTTTTAAATTTTTAAAATTCATTTTCTGAAAATGTTAAGTCCACAAATTTTCTCCCTCCCAATTTGAGAAGTCAAGAAATCTGATATAGAGCATACATGTACAGTCATAAGCAAGTTCAACAATTCAAGTCAAAAACACTTATTCAGCACTTACTGCAAGCAAGGTAGTTTGAAGTACTGGATTGGACAGCTAGTTTTGGAATCAGGAACACCTGGGTTCAAGTTTTACTTTTGACAACACTAGCAGTGAAATTGAGCAAATCGTTTAACTTCTTAGTACCCCAGGCCACTCTTAAAGACTATACAGATAGTGCCAACTGATTGATAGAAGCAGCATTACTGGAAAATCACTTAACTTCTTAGTACCCTAGGCAACCCTCGAAGATGATACAGATAATGCCAACTGATTGACAGAAGCAACATTACTGGAAAATTCCTATAGCAGTGAAATCATAACTCTTATCTAAAATTTGCAGGGCATTATGGTTAGCTTTCACAATAATTGTGTAGCTTTTAAAAGAGAATTTGTTCTTTGGTTTATTGCATATATGAAAAGAGAGGAAAATAAAAGCTAGGATTACAAAGAAAAAACAATGAAACAATTTCTGTCCTTTGGAACTCAACATTAAAGTTCTAGGTCTCAGCAGACACGAATAAGTAATACTAGAAAAATTGAGGAGAGATCCAATATTAATAAGAAAAAAGAGGAAATCAGGGAAGGCTTCAAAGAAGTGATACCAAAGTTGAACTCTGAAAGAAAACAAAGATTCTTAGGAGCAGAGATAAAAATGAAGAGCCATCCAGATATAGAGTGAGCTTGAGTAAATGCAGATGGTAAATTGAATTTAGGGTTAACTTGTACTGTGGTTTTAGCTGGAATGTAGAATTTTTGAAGGGGAGTATCATGGAATCAAGTTGACTTTGTCGGTGATGAGGAGGCACAGGGCATTGAGTGTGGGGTCTGGAGTCAGGAAGACATCTTCATGAATTCAAATTAGACCTCAGACACTTGCTAGCAGTGTGACCCTGGGCAGGTCACTTAATCCTGTTTGCCTCAGTTTCCTTATCTATAAAAATGAGCTAAACAAGGAAATGACAAAACACTCTATTATCTTTGCCAAGAAAAAAAAAAAACTTAAAGGGGGTCTTGAAGAGTCAGACATAGCAGTAATGCATGAATAACCTCAACATATAGGTAGGACCTAGATTTTGGAAAGCCTTAAAACCCAGATTGAATCAGTGGCAGAATAGAGACTATAACCCAAGTCTCTGGACTCAGATGCAGATTTTTGCTCACTATACCCAGTTGCCCTAATCTTTGAACATCTTCAGAGAAAAGCCCTTTGGAGACTGGGCTATAAAAGTAAAATAAATTTACATATCTATTGATCTATGTCACATAATTCTGGTCATAGAAGGATAATGCTTTTTGCAAAGGTCAAAATGTAGCAGAAGCAAATGGGATGGTAAAATCATATTATGGGCCTTTGAGGAGGGTAGACCGATTATTTGGAAACATATTCTTAGTTGAGAATGATTAACAAGATTTTTATTTTTGTAAATGATATTGGAAGATTCTCAGAGATTATTATTGCTCTGTGGGGTGACTGAAATGGTCCTTTTTCATGATTTCAAACACCTGGGTTTCAAATAATGGAGATATTCAAATCTTGCTTTGGTGTTTTGGTTGATTATTTGTAATTTCTTTCTTTCCTTTTTTTTTTTTTTTTTTTTTTTTTTGCTTTTTTGCTGAGGCAATTGGGGTTAAGTTACTTGCCCAGGGTCACACAGCTAGGAAGTGTCTGAGATCAAATTTGAACTCAGGTCCTCCTGACTTCAGGGCTGGTGCTCTAACCATGGCCACCTAGCTGCCCCGATAATTTATAATTTCCAAATTAGCTTACCATTCAGAATTTTCACTTAAAATTTAGGATCTGTTAGTCCTGAGGCAAAATGAGTTCTGTCTTGAATGGAACACTTTGTATATAGAGGTGAGAAAATTCAGAACTCTGTGGTCATATTTAATATACTATGCAGTTGTACTTAATATGTGCATCAATTGGCTGATGAATCTTAAGGGGTTTTCATAAGTATTTTGATTGCTTGCTGAGTGACTGACTTCCTGTTTCACTGAGTCCCAGTTTCTTCATTTCTAGGCAATAAGCATTTTTTTTTTGGGGGGGGGGACAGGAAATTAGGGTTAAGTGACTTGCCCAAGGTCACACAGCTAGTAAGTGTTAAGTGTCTGAGGCCACATTTGGACTCAGGTCTTGGTAACTCTAGGACTGGTACTCTATCTACTGTACTATGTGCTCCAGTTTCATTTCTAAAAGTATTTCGGCTAAATGCTTTTTCAAAAATTTTATTTTAAAATTATAGAATAAAACAAGCATTTCTATAACATTATAATATTTTAAAAATAGTTGATTGCTCATGAAACTGCAAATTTATTCTGTACAACTTGCTATTCTTTTTAAATATATCAATGAAGTTATCAGGTAAATTTCTTTCTTTTTCTTCCATTAACCCCTTTGTCCTTGCCCTAGAGATGAGTTATTTGATTTTGAAGAACTCATCCTATTCTATAGATCCAGGGACATACTGATTCCTTTGACTTTATTTCAGTTTCTCTCTTCCCAAACTCACTCACAACACCATTTTATAATATGATAAAATAGGATTACAGCTACCTAGAAAGTGATGGAAGCATGGAATGGTAGACCAAGCTAGGGAGGACCTTAGCTATTTTCTCTAAAAATAGGATGACACTGAGGCTGATCGACTTATTTTACAGATCAGGAAACTGAGGCTCACCTTACAGGTAGGAAACTGAGAGGAAAAAAAGATTTAGTAAGTAAGCTAGTAGTAGTTGAAGTTCTGGATTCAAATCTGATTTCTGATAGTTCTGTGTCACTTTCAGTAAATTACAAATCTCATCACTATCCAGATCCTTGGATTTCTTCATTTAAAAAACATGTGGGTTGGACTAGATGCCCTTTGAGGTTTCTTCCACATTCTAGATCTATGAACCTCTGAAACTTAACATATGAGAAGGGAAATTATATAGGTAGTGGATGAGTGAACCAGCATTAGAACTCATATCTACAACCAAGACCTTTGAACTCCCAGTCCTGTGGTTTTCCTATCACAGGGACCTCAAAGGGCAAGTTCACAAGAAGAACCTGGGGGGCTTATTAGCTGATTTTTGCCCAAGAAGACTAAGGATTCTTATTAACCTAAATCAATTATCAAATCCAGCAGAGTCTAAGGATGTTGAGATGGGAAGCTGCATGATACAGGGGAAAAGTCTCTAGCTTTAGTATCAGAAGCCCTGGGTTCAAATCTCACCTGTGATACTTACTATATATGTGACTTTGGGAAAGCTACTTAATCTTATTGAGTTTTAGTTCTCTCATGTAAAATGAGAAGAAAGGGACCTTGGAAGCCATTTAGTACAATCCTCTCCATTTGGGTTTTCTTGGAAATAATAAATTAGTTTGACATTTTCTTCTCTAGTTCATTTTACTGATGAGGAAACTGTGACAAACAGGGTTAAGTGACTTGCCCAGAGTCACACAGCCTGTATATGTCTGAGGCTAAATTTGAATTTAGGTCTTCTTGACTTCATCCCTGGTGTGCTATATACTCTGCCACCTAGTTGTCCCTGTGACTCTGGCCACATCATGAAACTTCAATTTGTCTTGTTTCCTCAATTGTAAAAATGGGGATACTAGTACTTATCTCCCAGGATTGATGTGAGGATCAAATTAGATAATATTTGGCAAATGCTTGCTTAGTACAGTGTATGGCTCATGGTAGGTGCTATATAAATGCTAACTTATTATTTATTATTATTAAAGACTTCTCCATATTTGACACTATTTTCTAGAGTTCCTTCCACCTACAACATTCTATATTCTAAGACTCTTTCAGCCATAACATTCTAAGTTCTATGTTCTAAGACCCCTTCTAGCTTTGACATTCTACTGACTGTTCTAATAGTTCACGTTCTAGAGACCTTCCCAGATCTAACTATCTATCTTTACTTACATGTATTTCTTTGAATTTTAAACAAACTAAGGCCATTTGGATGAAATTATCTCTAAAGTTACTTCCACCTCTAGACTGCTATATATAAGGACTATATTAATGATACTGTCCCAAGCATCTTGGGCACAATGCTATATAGGGTTTGAACTTGACAAAGAGAATTTTAGGTATATTACCAGGAACACAAGTACAAAATCTTGCTTTAAAAAGAGCAGAAATGCCCTCTTAAATGAAATGTACTTTGGACATATTTGTGCTCTATAATAATTGGCAATAGAGAGAAGTCACCATGGTAATTATGGATTGTTTTGTAGAAAGTGTCTGGCATTTGCAGTTTCCTGAAATAGCTCAAGGCATTATAAGCAACCACAGAATCATAAACTATTTGAGCTGGAAGGGAATTTAGAAACAAATTAATCAAAAGCAATAAATGCTTCTTAAGCACCTACTATGTGGAAGTCACTGTGTATGAGATGCTACAGGGGACACAAAATTGAGATAAGATAGTCTCTGTCTTTATAGAGGTAATGTTCTAGGAGGAGGATCTGATAACATACACAGAGATAATACACAATATTATTGATGAATGCATTAAAGTGATGCAATACCAAGGAGGAGCCACTTAAACTGGGTTTATGAGATGGGTAGAGATTCAACAGAGAAAAGGAGAAAACATAGAATATGAGACTGAAAAGAAGCCTTAAAGATAGAGTATAAATTTCTGATTTTTACAGATAATGAAACTAAGTCCCAGGGAGGTATTTGGATTTCCTCAAAGTCACATAATATTTGAGAATAAATCTTCTTAGCTTTTCATTTTACTTAATCAGCTCCTACATCTAAAATCAATCTTATTCTAAGTTTTGCAAATATCTGATGATGATAATGGTGATGATAATGCGGTGGCAATGGAGAGAGTGCTAGACTTGGGGTCAGGAGATCTGGGTTTAAATTCCAATTTTGACACTTCTGAGTATCATGACTCTGAATTAACTATTAACTATAATAACTATTATAATAGTTATTAACAATAAAAATAACAATTAATTTTTATATAGCATTTTAAGGTTTGCAAAATACTTCTTTTATTTCACTCAAAACTTAGAACAAACCTGAGAGGTAGGTATTAATGTTATTCCCATTTTACTAATGAGAAAACTGAGGGAAGCAGAGGTTAAATGACTTGCTCAGGATCACACAGGTATTAAGTGTTGGAAGTAGAATTTCACCAAGTTTTCTTGGCACCAAGTCTAGCCAATTTATTACATGACTTAGTGACCAATGTCTGAAATTAAAGCTCCTCCTCTGTAAAGTGGGGATCATCATATTCATATTACCTGTCACACAGAGTCTTTGTGAGGGTGGCATTTGGAACTTTGGAATGCCATAAAGATGTGAACAATTGTTATTATTACATTTCTTTTCCTCCTTGAATGTCTTGTATCTTGTTTCTTTCTTATTGATATGTCTGTCACTCTTTTTAATTATTATTAAACTTGCAGTAGAGAATCTCATTTCCTGACCACTGAGGGACAGATATTAATCCTTATTCTGGCATCCAAAAGCACCTTAGTGAATCAAGATTAGAGCTGAAGTCTTCTCATTTGTTAGCTGACATTTTGCCTCCAGGTTTCCCCACTGGCAATTTTAATTCCTGACTGGGAACCTCTCAGCTAATCCTCATGATAAATACTATGAAAAGATCTAAGGTGCAGTTATACTTCTCAGAGTGCGTGTGTGTGATACACACACACAGACACACACACACACACACAGAGGGAGAAGGAAGGAGGGAAGGAGGGAGGGAGGAAGAGAGAGACAGAGAAAGAGAGACATACAAAGGAGAAGAGACAGAGACACAGAGAGATAGAGACAGAGAAAAAGGACAGAGGGAAGGAGGGGTAGAGAAAGAGATGAGAGAAAAAAAGTGGTGGAGAAGGAAGAGGAGAAGGGAAGAACCTGCAGTTACTTACCTGCTCCCATGATCAGACCAGGTGCTGTATCCTTGGTATGTACAGTGCCTGACACATATGGATTGTCTGCCCATCGGAGGTGAAGGTGAAGATGGCAGTCAGGCTAGGAGGAGAAGAAAATAAAAGAAAAGATTTAACTTTTGAGTAAGATCATGCTCCTGTGCCAAACCTGATTATGACTAAAAATACAATAGGCAACATTTATATAGAGTTACAAAGTTTGCAAAGAAAATTGAGGCTGAGAAAGTTTCAGTTACTTGTCCATAGTCACACAGTTATTAAGTATCAGAAGCAGTATTTGCACCCAAGTGTTTAGTTCCTTATCCCCAGTGCCATCCCAACTCTACCATGCTCTTCATGATGTTGATAATGATAACACACCTAGTGCAATACTTAAGTTATCTGCAATTTCATCAGATATGGTGTCCCCTCAATGGAAGCAGATTAAAATCTCCCCACAGTTAAGTGAATGGTATAAAGAGCTGCTGTTGCTGGATAAAATCCATTCCCTGTGACCAAGTCTTCTTTGGCTGAGCCTTCTTCTGCTTATATAGGCTGGTTTTCAAATAAAAGACATTTGGTCCATCACTTGGCCCGTCCTCAAAGCCTTTCCGGTGTGGAAAGATTTAACAGAACTCAGGCTACATTGATTGAGAGAGCCTGCTGTTAAAGGTTCATAGAATGATAAATTGAGGTCAGTGAATCTACTGATAATTTACAGAATAATTTACATTCATTAAATTAACAAATTTATATGAATAATATATGTTATCTATCATATATAATAATATAATGTAATATATAATAAAATAATTTACAGATAAAACTCAAAGTTTAGGAAATTGAAATGACTTATTGGGACATCAAGGTAGCATCTTCAAATGGATTTGAACTCAAGCCATCATGATTTAGAATCTAATACTGTCTATTACACTATATATACATATGCAGACATATACATATATAAATTATATATTATAAATATATTTTTGTGGAAGGGAGAAGAATAGGAGAAGGAAAGATGTTAGAGTATAATCTCGCTGTGATTTATAATTTTATAGTGTTCTGGGGCACTGAGAGTTTCAGAAAGTGAGAGGATCATAGATTTAGAGCTAATGAGTACCTTAGAAGCCCTCAATTCCACCCTTAACCCTCATTTTACAGATAAGGAAACTGAGACATAAGTTTAGTATATATCTCAAGTAATACTTGAGCACAGGTTTTCCTTATTCTAAGAGTGGCTAAGCTAGTCTACAAATCATGTATCATACAAATGAGAAAAGGAAAGTCTTTTTTAAACTTTACTCTTCACTCTTGACCACTGTGATAGTCATAAGACTAATTTTTGAGAGTAGATTCAAACATTCCTCTTTCTCAATCCTGATCTCTCTCTCTCTCTCTCTCTCTCTCTCTCTCTCTCTCTCTCAACCTTCCATCTTTGGAACTTCCTTCCCATACACCCCAGAAACAAGACAAAGCGGCTCTGATTCAAAAAGCCTGTATTGAAATCTCAATTTATGAAATACATTCCCAGAAGGTCTACAAACCCAGCTTGTATTCATAGAGCTCAGAATACAGCAAAGAAAGTGGTTGTTCCCACAAGCTGGTGACCCCATTTTTGGGGAGCACAGATTGCTTATAGGATCTACCCAAGGTTACACAGTAAAGTCAAGTAACAAGAGATGCTAGTCAATGCCTGTGTTCTTCTGGTAAACTATACACTTAATACTGAGGGAGTAAAGAACCTTTTCTAATCCAGAAAAACAGTACAAAAAATAGATCCCAACCTGAAATTTTTATCAATATATTGAAATTAATAATAACAATTATCCTTCTTTTCCATCTTCCTTCCTTCCTTCCTTCCTTCTTCCCTTTCTCCCTCCCTCCTTTCTTCCTTTCTTTTTCTCTCTTCCCTCTTTCCCTCCTTCCTTCCTCCCTTCCTTCTTTTTTCTTTCTCTTGCTTCTTCCTTCCTTCTTTTTTTACTTTCTTCCTTCTTTTCTTTCTTTCTCTCTTTCTTCTTTTGCTCTTTCCCTTTCTTCCCCTTCTATCTATGTTCATTCTTACCTACAGAACTACTGGATACTTTCAAGATCAAAATTCTGACAATTAAGAACATAAATGATATAAAAGGAGAACTCTTTTAATACACTGATGTGGATACCCAGAGAGCTCATTAAGCAACTCAGAATTTTAAAAGATATAAATTTTAAGGGAAAAAAAAAACTTAAAAGATTCTGATGAGGTTCTCAAGCATATTCTTTATGTGGTGGGTAGAGCTTGAAAACAAGTATTTATTAGAATCATTTGTAGGAATATATCTAAAAATCTTTCTCATTACAGACTCAAGCTTTAGGGAACATTGACCCTCAGTCCTTAGGAATAGTAAGTATCAAGGCCTACCACAGGACACTTGATATCCAGAGGAACTATATGCAAATATCTTTTTAGTTATTTTCCTGATTATTACCATACTGAGAAAGAAGCAAACAGAAATGCCTATGTTAGAGAACATTTTCCTTGTTAACCTCAGATAATGTAGCTACACTCTTTCCAAATTCCAGGAGCTCATCTATATCTGTTTCCAAGTCTGTCTCTGTTTTTTGTCTCTGTCTATTTCTCTGTGTCTCTCTTTCTGTCTCTCTTCTCATCATGTCTCTGTCTCTCATCTCTGTCTCTCTCTCTCTCTCTCTCTCTCTCACACACATATAAATACACAGACTGTTTCTTTGTCTTTACCTATTTCTGTCTCAGCATAAACATCTCTGCTTATCTGTGGCATCTTTAAAATTTTAGACAATTACCAAAAAACAAATTATTGGGGAGATCCTTGACCTTTCCCCAAAATTTATCCCACTTAGACAATTTTATCTAGGAGAAGTTGTTGCCCCACCCAGGTAAAAAACTTTACAAAGAATTTAATCTAATATGAATTCTGCCCCATTGTATTTCACTCAGTTAGGTTTGGGGAAGCTGGGGAATAGATCCTTTGTCTAGATTTTCCAAAATGGGTGTGATTTGGAAGTAACTAATCCAAGTCACATTTCCCAGGCTCATTTTTCATTATAATATTCATTCTTACTAATTGTTCATTATATATTAACTTTTCCATTGAGTTTGAGTTTGGTTGAGATGAAGTCTTAAAAATCTGCGAGGTCATTGATGTCCATTTTTTTTCATTCAATATTGAGATTAGTTTTTCTGGATAGGATATTTTTGGCCACAGGCCTAGTTTTTTTTTTGACTGTTGATATACAATATTCCAGGACTTGTAGTCTTTTATTGTATCTGCTGATAAATCCTGCACAATTCAAATTGTAGCTCCAACATATTTGAATTTTTTGGTTTGTTTTTTGTAAATTTTTTTTTTTTGATCTGGGTGTTTTAAAATTTAGCAATACTGTTTCTATGTCTTTCCCTTATAGGATCTCTTTGAGGTGATGATAAGTATATTTTTAAAATTTCTACTTTCTGCTTGTGTTCTATCATCTTAGGACAATTTTTGATTATTTCTTGAATTATTGTGTCAAAGTTTTTTTTTTTTTTTTTTGGTTTACTTTCAGGTATTTTCTCTCTTGATCTGTTATCCAGATCTATTGTTTTTTTTTTTTTAATAAAGTGTTTGACATTCTCTTCTACTTTCCCATTCTTTATATTTTGTTTTGTTATTTCTTAGTCTCATAACTTTATTGACTTCCCCTTGCCCAATTCTAATTTTCAGAGTTATTTTATTCTTTAAAACTCTGTATCTCCTTTTCTAGTTGGTTAACTTTTTATCATCATAATCTTTTTTTCTTGAATGATTCTTCTTTTTTTAGTTTTTCCCCAATCTTTCTCATTTAATTTTTTAAGTCTTTTTTGAGCTTTTCTATGAATTTTCTTGGCAGATAGCTATTTAACATTATTCTTTGGGGTGGAAGAAGCTTTTTTTTTTTTTTTTTAACTTCATTGTCCCATTCTGAAGATGAATCTTGGTCTTTCTTAATTACATAATAAGTTTCTATGGTTGGGTTCTTCCTCCTTTGCCTACTTTTTTTTTTTTTAATGAGAATTTATTAGTGAAAGCATCTCTAATTATGGGGTAGGGGGACGGTGGCTCTAGCTTTACTTCAGCTCTCTCCTCTCACCTGGAATTTCAAACCAAAAGCTCCTCTCTTCCTTCAAGCAGGGACCCTGCCCCACTGCCTCTTCACTCACTGGATGTGCTGGTTCCTTTTTAACCAGGGCTGCATCTGAGCAGCATACCTGAGTCTGTTGTTCCTAATCAGTCCAGGTTCCCTCAGTCTTCCCAGATTCAGATTCCCATTTCTTCATGCTGTCCTGGAAATGAAAGTTCTTGTGGTTTGGATTAAGCTTCCAGTTAAAACCAACTAGCCTGAGGAGTCCTGATGGCTATTTCAGTGGAGTGAGCCTGGAGGGGTTTGTACTTCACTCAGGTTAAAGTTTAATCTTGGGGTTTTTCTTCAAGTCTTCCCAGGTTATTCCAGAAGGACTGCTCTTCTGCCTAGTCTTATTTGTTTTTGTTTTTGTTTTTTTTTTTTTTTTACCAGTTTATGTGGGCCCTGAAATGCAATTTTGTTTTGTCTGTGAGGGAAATCTGGAGAGTTTAGACTTTTCAGACCTACTCCATCATCTTTCCACTATTCTCATTAATTGTTAACCAGAGTTGATTGTCATCCTCAGAAATACCCACTCTTCCAAGGGCATATACATATTGAATGGATTCCATGAGGGGTCTTTGGGATTTGAGAATGTTGCTGATCCCTTTTATTAGTTATATGCTAGCATGACTTATAAAAATGATTAATTACCCAGAAGCTATCTCTCAAACTTTTTATATGTCACAAATTCAAATAATGTTTCTACTATATCTATATTACAATGCCAGAAAGGTAGTGATCTATAAGCCTTAAGGTGCTATTGAGATGAAACTTGTTACTATTTTACTTCAATTAGTCATTTAACTATGCATTTTTTAATTTCAGAAGTGGAGTGTCATATTTAATTAGCAGGACAGTTATTAATTGCAAAAGACATAATTATCTCAGGAAATTGTTTATCATTACTTATTAAATATTTTAAGAGAATATAAATTGAGCTACCTGAGATAGATGATTGGTGATCTAATTCTAAATGCTTAAAATCTAGAAATATAATAATACTAGTTGAAAAAGCTCCTATTTTCACTGTCTTTGCTAATAAGAAGCAAAAATAAAAGCTTACAAAGTATAATTTCATTTGACCACCTCAACAACCCTCTGCAGCTGGCAGAGATGATGAGCATACTTTTACATGTAAGGAAAGAGAAGTCTAAAGACTTTGAGTGATTTAAAAAAAATAATCCAGCTAATATGTGGCAGAATAGAAAATTGAAGCTAAGTCTTCTAAGTGTGCCTGCTACCATACCATACACATATGGCCAATTTTCAAAGAATTAGGATGTAATAAAATATACTTGGCACAAAAATGACACCGAATGTAATTGAATCTTTCTTTGATGATTGAGAAGGCATTTCAAAATCTTGAATTGCCTCAGGGTCATCATTATAAACAATTATCAATTGTACCAGAGAGACTGAGAAATGCTAGTCGGAGGAGGTAAAGTTGATTAAATAACCAACTAACAGAATTTAGCCTTTATACTTGAATATGAATATAAGTTTCTCATTGCAGAAGAAATAATACCTAAAGGAAAGAAATCCCTTGAAGCACTTCTCCAGTTATCCAACATTGGAAAGAATATCTTTGGTGCTTTATAGAACAAAATGAAACTCTATTATCTAAGTATTTCCTTGTGTCGTTCGATCCAGCCACATGGTTATTCTTGGACTGTTTGAGCTGTTTCCAATTTCTGAATTCTGATGATTAAGGGTATCCCACTGTTTCCTCTACAGTGGAGAGGAACACAGTAAAACCTTCCAAAGTGTCAGACTCCAAAATTGGATACAGCTCAACAGTCCAGAAGTACAGCATTAAAAAATGATTAACTACTTCTGAGAATGAAGAGCTGAATTGAAGCAACTTTTGAGTGTTCATGATCAAAGAGGACAAAAAAAATATAGATAAATAGGTGATAATGTAAAAATACAGAAATGTTACTGTTCCCATTTTCCATTAGAACTTTCTACCAGCTGTGAATAATTATGCCATAAGACTCAGATTTTGAGAGCTGGAAGGCTTCTTACTGATTATCAAATTCAAGCTCCTTGTTCAATGAATGTAAAAACTAAGGACCAAAGAGAGGAAGTTGCTTGTCCAAGGCAAATCAGGGAGAACTAAGATCTGATTTCAAGGCCTCCAGGTCCTTTTCTCAACAGCATCAAATCCAAATAACTTAGCTCATCTCTCAAGATCCTCCATAATTGTCTCACTTTGCCTTTCCAGGCTTATCACCCACTATACTCTTTCACATAGTTTAATATTTTAATACTTGATGTGTATTGGACACCTTTGAAATTCTGATGAGGTCCATTAACTCTTTCTCAAAATCATTTTTTTTGTTTTTTAAATTAAAAGCTGAAGAAAATGCTTAATTTAAGTTAGTAATTAGTGAAAATAAAGATTTATTTTTTCCCATAAAGTTCATCTACTCCCTGAAATCTATTCCTTAGGAATCTATAGATAGCAAGGCAATACTCTAGACAAAATGCTTTATTCATTTATTTTCTTAATGTTCCTTATTCCATTAACCTTGCTCACAGGGCTGTCATTCCATACACTCCTCCCATCCTAAAGCTTGGCAAGCCAATTCTCCACAATTTTATCTATTCTTTAAAATAGAACTCAAACCCTACCTCCCCTACAAAGTCTTCCCTGACTAGCCTGACTAAAAGTATAAAATGAGGTGAGGTGGGACTCAATAACTTTAAAGGCTTAGCCAACACAAACATTTCAGATTCAATACTCTAAAATTCTTCCAGCTCTAATATCCTGTGTTTTAAGGTCCTATTCTAGCTTTAGCATCCTATGTTCTAAGGACCTGTCCAACTTTAATATCCTATGTTCCAAACTTCCTTGCAGATCTAACATTTTGTGTTTCAATAACCCATGTTCTAAAATACTTTCTAGTGCTAATATCCTATGTTTCAAAGTCCCTTCCAACTCTATCATCCTATGTTCTAAGGTTCCTTCAAGCTCTAACTTCCTATGCTCTAAAGTCCTATTCAGCTCTATGATCTACAGTCTCTTATAGGTCTAACATCCTCTTATGTTCCAAAGTCTCTTCCAGATCTAACATTCTATGTTCTAAATTCCTGTCTACTTTTACATCCTATGTTCTAAAATCCTTTCTAGTTCTAACGTCTTATGTTCTAAGGCCCCTTCTACTCTAGCATCCTATGTTCTAAAGTCCTGTCCAGCTTTAGCATCCTATGTTCCAAAGCATCTTCCAGTTCTAACATTTTATGTTCTAAATTCTTTTAACTTCTAACATTCTAAGTTCTAAAATCCTTTTTAGCTCTAAAATTCTATGTTCCAAAATCCCTTCCAGCTCTAACATCCTATGTTCTAAGGTTCTTTTAAATTCTAACTTCCCATGCTCTAAAGTCCTATTCAGCTCTTACATTCTACAGGCTCTTCTACGTCTAACATCCTCCTATGTTCCAAAGTAACTTCCATGTGTCCTTTCTAGTTCTAACTTTCTATGTTTCAAAGTCCCTTCAAATTTTGACTTCCTGTATTCTAAGATCTCTTCCATATAAGATCAGATTATATCCGCAGTACTACATTAAAAACATTAACATGACATGCATTTTAAAGAGAGGAAAGGACTGGTTAAGAGAATTGAGGGTTGGTTTTTTTTTGTTTGTTTGTTTTTGTTTCTGTTTTTTGGCCTGGAGGAGACAATTGGGGTATATCTCATAGCTGTTTTTAAATATTTGGAGGGCTGTCTTGTGGGAGATGAATTCTTAATCATAGAGTGAAGAAGTAGGAGAAACAGTTTCCTAATAATTAGAGTTATCTAAAAGTAGAGTGGAATGCCTCAAGAGGTAGTGTTTTCTCTCCTCGAAGATATGAGTTTAGAGTAGTACTTTGGAAGAATATTATGGAGGGAATTCCTGTTCAAGAAGATGTTGAAATTGAAAGGTTCTAATGTCTCTTCTAGTTCAGTTATTCTATGTTCTATGGGATTTTTCTAGCTCTGAAATTCTATAGTTTCTTCTGAATGCAAGAGAAATTACTAACTCTTCCATTTATTCAGCTCATTCTATGGTGCTTTGTATCATTAGTTATATTTTCACATGTGTAAATGTGAGCCCCTTTAGAATAGATTCATTTTTGTCTTTGTATTCTCCAGAGCCTAGCAAAGTGCCTCGGACCTAGCATATACTTAATAAATTACTATTGATTATATTATTTTATCTCCCCTTCCTGGATGGATTTTTGAGTTCCATTGTATTACATTCACTACTTAAATTCTGTGTAAGATACTAAAGTTAAAAAGACCCCATGGATCAAGTGTGCTAACATACTCAACCCACTTAGGTTCATCCCATCCACTCCATCTTTCTATGCTAAAGATGACATGAAGATAGTGGAAATAAGGAGAGAAGAGAGGTCTGAACAATTCCCAACTGGCTAATAAGATAATTTGTTATATAGAACTAATCATTAACATTGCTCATGAATAAAGAAAAAGTCACCAGATGGCATTAATGGTGAGGCAGCTAAAGGAGAAAATGATGAAGTTAACATTTAAGAAACTTTCTGATAAGCCTGAAAAATAGAATCACAGATTCACAGACTATCAGAATGGAAAACAATCACAGTGTCCACACATCTAACTTGTATCAAAAAGGAACCTTCAAATCTAGAATGTCAGAGCCAAAAGGGTCTTTCAAATACAAACTGTTAAATTTAACAAACAGTTAAATTTTATTTCT
Source organism: Myrmecobius fasciatus (assembly GCA_023553655.1). Lineage (NCBI taxonomy): Eukaryota > Metazoa > Chordata > Mammalia > Dasyuromorphia > Myrmecobiidae > Myrmecobius > Myrmecobius fasciatus. The sequence goes on from JAJPUD010007282.1 coordinate 77,777, forward strand.
ATGGAAATAAAAACATTTTAGTTGAAAGGGACCTTTGGAGATAATAACTTACTTTGACATTCTGATTTTACAAATTGGGATACTGAGGCCAAGAGTGTGGGAAAGTAACTTTCTTATAGATAATTATATAAACTGCTTTGCAAACCTTAATGAATATTTAAATGCTAGCTATTAGTAGCACAGGCTACTAACTGATTAGGGTCAATTGACCCCACATCTTTATATCTATGGTTTATTTCTTTTCCTGGATTTTAAGTACTTTGAGAGATGGAGGCATTTTGACTCTGGAAAGAAATAAAATTCTGCCTCTGCTACTGCCTTGGGGATTAAAGTCTTGCTTTTGACTTCTATGTAAGCTTGGAAAAGTTACTTTTCCTTTCTAAAACTTATTTTCATCCTCCACCAAATAAATGGCAAAAATTTTCATGATCTCTAAGGCTTCTTCTACCCTGAAAAACTTGAGCCTGATCTTGCATAGGATCTAGTGTGCAGTTGGTCTTGGATAAAGACTAAAAGCAGCACTATACCTTTTCTATGGGGAAGTTGATATATGGCCTAGTTTCCCCCATTCTGACCCTATCAATCAGGCTATCATTTGCTGTACTGCGTTGGGAATATTTAATCTTTCTTAGTTTGATTTACTACACAAGCTCAGAATAATTACTAGCATTCTTTCTCCTGTAATTATTAAATTACTGGGCCCTCTCACCATACAAAGGTCAGGGAAAGCCTTAGGTAAAAATGTACAGTCTTCAGGAGTTCACACACACTCCCCTCCCTTTCTGTTGCCCTTTCTTCTCTCCCTAGGCACCTAGGATCTTGATATTACCCATTAATAGCCAAGTTCTCTCCCTATACTTATGACCCACACTGGTTCTATTTTTCTTGGTATTACTCCAGCCTCTATACTCCATAGTCGTATCCCTTAGTTCCTATTTTGTTAAATCAGGGCCCTGCTCTCTACTAATTTGCTGATAACTGAGGATGTTTTAACATGCTGCCTTTCAGTGAATGTATTTGTATTTTAGAGAATGATAGAATCTCATTAAGATTCTATTCTACTGTAGTCATCCTGGGTTCTCAAAGGCTATACTAGCTAAAAACCTGCTCTGGAGCATCCTACTAAGCTGAATGGGTTCTCAGGAAGGTCATCTGTCATGGCATTGTGGGATGTGCAGTGATTAGCTTTTTAGTCTTGGAAATTCTCATTGGCATTTCATCACAGATGGCCTGTGATCTGAATCAATTAGTTTACCTAGATGAAATCATGGATCCTTTAAGGTATAGAATCTCAGAGCTACAAGGGGACACTAAAGCATGATTTACCTCGTCAAGCCTTTTCATGATGACATTCATTAATGGGAAACTCACTACATCTCAAGGCATTGCATTCCACTCTTACATTAGGAAGTTTTCCACAATACTGAGCAGATTTTTCCCCTCACCCTTTGTATATATCATAATCCCACCCCAACAATAATAACAGTTCTGCCCTTTGAGGCAAAATATTTTAATTGTACCTCCTGGAAACAATGACTTAGCATTGATATAAAGGATTGCAGGTGAGCTAGTAGGTTCAAGGCCTTTAATGTCCTTTAAATTATAGGTTCAATGTAGCTTGTGGTGGGCAGGGGCAGGGTTGTACCTACATCCACTGATGAAATTATGGATTCCTGAAGTAGAACCATGGATACTAATTCAATTCTACATTTAAAATTTAGTACAGGTTAGTTTCAGATGAGAGAAAAAGGTTATGAGATCAGTCCCTTTCCTTCAACAACTCGGAGTATAGTAGATTGAGGTATGATGAGGTATGATGGATACAAAGATAAAATGTGCAAAAGATATGCACATAATAATAATAATGCCTAGCATTTACATGATTCTTTAAGGTTTGCAAATAATAAACAAGCATTTTCATCTCATTACTATGAAAATTTGATTTAATCTTTAAAAATGATAAAATTATATGTATAACAAAGAATTATTTTAAAATAATTTTTTAAAGATTTATTATCAGTAAATGTTTGATTTGTCTATTTTGTATACCTATATACCTGGGATTGTATAAAAATTTCCCAGGTGAAAAGGGGTCACAAGTGGAAAAAATTCTGATCTACTTCATGGGGTCAACCTAGTGATCAAATGAAATAATGTATAAGCAAGTGCTTTTTTGCATATGTCGCATTTGCTATGGCAGGAACAGCAATTCCCTCTTTGCCCTTATCACTCTTCCTGCTTCTAAACTCAGACCCCATAGCCATCATCCTGGGAGGGGACACAGGATATGCAGCTTAGCAACTATTCCTATGAGTTATACAGTCACAGCTAGTGAAGTATCAGAAAGAAAAATTCTTACCACCGAAGTCTTTGGCATAGTCAAATAATTCAGTATGGATGTGGACATGACTTTATGAGTAAAGATGATGTTATGGAAGATGAATTACTATTTACTTTTCTGCTGTACCCCCAAAGACCATGGGACCCATCCATTTAACTTGCAGCTGAAACTTATCCATGTATCTCTCTACTATCAATGGGAGAACTTGACTTGTTTTGCTTTTTTGCATGTGTCCCTGGTGTTTTAAGCAATACTCTATACGTAATAAATACTTAACAAATTTTATTTTTCTTTCTTTAATTCATGCATTTTATAACTATATGCTGATTCCACTAATAGACTATAAACTCGTTAAGAACAGGAACAGGACCATTTTTCCCTTTGTTATCCACGTTGGCTAATAAAGGGTTTGGCGATAATAAGTGTTTGTTAAATGTTTTTTGATTGTATAAGCCATTTCCGTGTATTTGTGTGCAAGAAAGAAAAAGAAATGCCTGAGAACTGATAAGAGATATAAATGCCCCAGAGTCTAAGATGCTGGTGGCAAGAAAATTAGGTAACACTTTCTGGAGGAGTGGTAATAGAGCTATGTCTAAAAGGATGGATAGGCTTTGAAATGGCAGTATGATCTCATGAGAAAATTACATTCTTTTCCCTACATATTGGATCATATAATATACAGAGCAAATATTAATATTCCCAGTTCAGTGATGGAGATGTTAAAATCTAGTGGGAGCATGGTAGACTAACAAACATTACAAAAGAGGTGTCAGGTCTATTCTTTCCCTGAATTTAAGAATTTATAAGTATCTGATTTAAGAAAGCAAGCCATTTCTTCATTCCCATTAATTTGGGATATCTATCTGTAGCTTCAGCTTGTTTACAGTTTCAATCAATGGTCAGAGAGATTTGGAGAAGCAATTCTCATGCTGTCTTAAATCTCAATAGTATGAAGGGAAAACAGGTAACCCTCAATTTCTCCTCTCTCATCTCTTCCCTTGAGATTGTGGGAGGAGAGAGGGTAGTATGATTAAATATTAATGTGCTGTGTCTATGTTCTCATTAAAGTGCCTAGAGAAGAAAAGAAGGAAAATATGGGAACTTCTGACTAAAAAAAAAATCATTGTTGATGGTGGATGTAGAGACACTTGAGACTGGGAAAATCAATGGAACCATAGAAGCTTCTTATGTGAGCTGGACCATCCACATGCTCTAATTTCCAACTGATCTCTGAATCTCTTAAGTTAGATACAAATAAAATGCTCAGGTTTTGGGATGAGGTCTGCTAGTATCATGGTTAAATATTCATGGACTGTGTCTGAGTACTCGTTAAGATGCCCTAGTACAACTTAGTTAACAGAACAAACACTGGAATCAGTCAACGTAACAGGAGCAAACCTGTTCTGAATCCCCCATGGAAGACCATTTTCTAGCCCACATATGTTCATTGTATCCACAAACAGACCCTAAGAGTACTGCCAAATTCTTTGCTACAGTGTAGGTAAATTTTATTAACAACATTCCCTATTCTAGTAACCCTGTCAAAAAAGGGAATGGTGTTATAGGGTTAATAAAGCATTATTTACTCTTGGCAAAACCTTTTGGCACTTTGAAATAATTTTCCTTTTCTAGATTTTCACTAACCATCCCTTTAATAATCCATTTCAGAATTTTTTTTCAGGAACCAAAGTTGAGTTCACTGGCCTATGATGTGCAGACTTCATTCAATAATCTCTTCTATGAAGATGACTGAAATCAATTTACTCCATAGCAGCTAAAGATGATTTTTGCCTTGTCAAATTTCTCTTTGTATAATTTATGGACCTTTCTCTGAAAAGCTTTCTGTAAACTGTAAAGGGCTATATAAATCAAGGATCTATCATCATCATCACCTACTTCAAAGTTTTTAACTATGGGTTATGATCTCACATGGGGTTATGTAATTAAATGTGGGAATCATGAAAAGTTTGGTAACAGCAAAAAGTTTCTGAATGCTTTATATCCTCCACATTAATATTCTACCAAAATTCAATTCTTTGTGAAAAAATAAACAAGCATTTCCATCTCATTACTATGCAAATTTGATTTAATCTTTAAAAATGATAAAATTATATGTATAACAAAGAATTATTTTAAAATAATTTTTTTTAAGATTTATTATCAGTAAATGTTTGATTTGTCTATTTTGTATACCTATATACCTGGGATTGTGTAAAAATTTCCCAGGTGAAAAGGGGTTACAAGTGGAAAAAATTCTGATCTACTTCATGGGGTCAACCCAGTGATCAAATGAAATAATGTAAAAGCAAGTGCTTTTTTTGCATATACAACACACTACAAATCATTATGCTATAAAACTAAATGTTGTTATTAAGAAGATCTCATTCAATATAGATTTCTCAACCACTATTTAAAATAGAATGTCCTGCCATTTCCCTTAATTTCAGTAGTGACAAGATCACAGACTAGGAATACTCGAATGGGTTTTACAGATCCTCTGTTTAAGAAAATTGAAGTTGAGAAAAGGGAGGTGACTACTCATCCAAGGCAAATAGCTTATTAGTGATAAAGATGAGACCAGAATTCAATTTGCCTAACTGCCAAATTGGCAGTACCCTTAATTTTGTAATACATAAAAGCCCAAGTGGTCAACTTTCCCTTTTTGTTTTTGAGGATGAATTCTCTAGTTTGCAGAACAAATGAGTTTTCCCTCTGGATTCAAGATAATGACAATAGCTATTATTTCTATAGTTTTACATTTTGTAAGTACTTTATACCTATTGTGGCTTTTGATCTTCAAAATAATCCTGCAGGTTTGGGAAAGTAACTACCAGTTGGTGCCATGATACCAGAAGAAACATATTAAATTTTGTGTCAGAAGACCTGGGTCTGATTCTCAGCTCAATTTCTTTTTGTGTAATTATCTTATGACCTTGGATAAGTCAACTACTTTCCTTCACTATCCCTTTTTTAGTAAAATGTGGGCCTGGACAACTTAACCTCTAAATTTATTTGTAAATTTTTCTCTCTCTCTCAATTTACTTAGCTCTTTAAATTTCAAACTCTAAATTTATGATTGCCATCCTATAGATTGGGAAAGCAAGACTAAGAAAAAAAATGAATGTGTTCTGAGTCACAAAACTAGGTACATTTGGGTTAGGACAAGAAGCCAGGACCTCTGTCTCCAGACCATATACTTCTCTTACCCCACGCTGCTTCCATGTCAACTGATTCAAAATAATTTACAGTCAGTTAGCATTTATCAAGAGTCCTCTACGTGCTAAGCAGAAAAAGCAAAAAAAAAAAAATTAAGCAATCTCTGCTTTCCATATTCTCACTGTCTAATGGAAATTATATTTATCCCAGAAAGAGCTGTTAAAAATGAAATGGGCTTCCTTCACTGGTAAATGAGTTGCCCCACCATCAGAAGAACTAATATTGAGCATGGTTGATTATCAGTCCTTTATATTATGAGTTATTCCTTTATTAGTAGGAATTGTTCTATCTGACCTCTAAGCTCACTTTCAACCAAGAGATTGTTTGATTGAAATCTTACCATTTTACTTCACAATGTTGTCTCAACCCTCAGTGAAAACATCCATTATGTTAATATAGGCCCAGTGGCTGCTGCTTAATTTTAATTTTATATCCTTTGTGCTCAATTTATTTTCCATGTACATTATAACATTTCTTTTGTGCTCAATTTGACTATCCATATACCTTAGTTGGACGACACACTTCACCAATTTTCTCCTATTTTTATTATCTTAAGGCAAGGACATAAATCTTACAAAGATTCTCTCCTCAGTGGGCTGTATAATTGCAGACAATTTTTTTTTTGTATAGAAAGATTCTATTCTTAGCAAAAACTTACTTTGGTAGACTCATATGGTTTCACTTCAATAATAAAAATAACAAAATAATAATAGCCCTTTTGTAGCATCTCTATTCTTGTAGGACCTTTTGATTTTTAACAACTAGGAAATAATTAATTTTCAATGTAAGGGGGCAGATGTTACTATCCTGTGGTTCTCAATGGAGAAACTGACACAGAGGTTAAATGGCAGTTCTAGAACACATATGTTAGTGAAAGATAGCCACATGTAGTTTTTTAAATCTTCATCAATATATGCTAACAGAATCTGGCAATTTCTGTGATTAATTGTAACTTCCTGTTGACTAGTCCATGAAAACACGAACTTCATTTACTTAAGACTGGCACAAATCCCCATTTTTCAAGAAGCACCCTACTCTGACTTTTCTGGCATTTGTTACTGTAGTTGTTCAGTCACTTCTGAGTCTTCATGACCCCATTTGGGGTTTTCTTGTCAAAGGGAAATGGTTTGTCATTTGCTTCTCTAAGTCATTTTACAGGTGAGGAAATGGAGGTAAATAGTGTTAAATGATTAGCCCAGGATCATACAGCTAGTAAGTGTCTGAAGGCCATATTTGAACTTAGGTCTTCCCAACTGCAGGTCTGGAAATCTATGCACTATAGTGCATTTCATTGTATACGAGCATACTTTCTCCTAACTTTCTATAACACTAAATCTCTATGGTTCTTGGGGGGAGAGGTGGAGAATTGATTCAAAAATTAAATTACAGAATTACTATTTTCCTTTAGTGCCTATCTCTCATTTGACACAGAATCCTAATATTTTAGAACATGAATTGAAATTATGGTCTATATTTTGCAAAAATGGAAACTGAAGCATTCAGAAGGGAAGTGGCTACTTCCTCCCTATCATTTTGTAGAAATATAAAGTGAGGCAAAGAGAGGAAATCACTTGTCGAGGATAATCCAGTCAGTGATGGGGCTGGTAATTGCAAAGGGAATAAGCATTTACTACTATCAGATCTATTTACTTTACATTGCTGTTTGCAGATTTCTCTCACTTATTGTATTCTACCTGGTACTATTACTTAGGAGTGGAATGATAGTATAGTAGAAAGAGAGCCATTCTAACTAAGAGTCCTAGATTCAAGACCTGTCTCTGACACATAGTCAGAAGGAGATGTGCCCATGTGGACAAAAGAAGGATTTATTGATATATATATATACATGTATGTATATATATATATTGATATAGATTTCTATCAGATTTCATACAAGATTAGTCTTTATGGGCTGTAGTTTCCATATTTGAAAAGTAAGAGGTTGGATTAGAGGGCATCTTTATGAACCTATTATCCAAAGTGTTTTGGAGAGTTGCAAAAACAAATCATTATAAAAGGTTTCAAGGGATCTCTTGTACAAGGTATCAGGGAAACATCCTTGAAAGGATGGGTAGAAATGCAATAGGCAAGGAGGTGCTATGAGAATCAGAAAATGATCTCCATTCCATTGGATAGACTTTTGGAAAATCACGAACAAAAATAGCCAAGGATGAGAAAGCACAGAGGGATAAAGATGTGAGCTGAAGGGGACAATCCACACTAAGGAAATCTCAGATCATCTGTAGTAACAGAGTAGACAGAACAACCAAGTATTGACCCACAGGTACTTACCAGTTTACAATTGGTGGGTTTGCCGTTCATATCAGTGGCAGGCGGAGTCAGATAATCCCAGTCTCTGCCTTTGTTGTAAGTTATCACTGTTGTGACCTTTCCATCAATCTTTTGGTTGGCCAGGAAAACTCCTTTCACTCCTCTGACCTGTGAAAGAAACCCGATAAGAATGAAGAAAAGGATTTTAGAATTGCCCATTCAAATGCCTGGGCTATTTCCAATCTTGCTGCCCCTCTGCCCATTGTGATTTTTTGTTCAAAAGGCTCTTCTTCATTCTCCAAGTCCCCAAGGCTCAGGGACAGTCAATAAAGAAACTCAATTAGATTCTGAGCTTCTCTTTCACAGTATATGCAAGTCAATACTCAACAGAGCCAAAAGAAATGCACGTACACCAGTAGTCCATTTATCCTTTTGTTAACACATTCACAGTCATTTCTCCATCTGCTCAATAAACATTTGCTATATACCTTGGGATGGGGATGAGGGAATAAGCCTTTATATGATTCTCACAATGTATTAGTCATTGTGCTAAGTACTTTAAATATATTATTTAATTTGATATCCACAATTATTCTGGAAATGTCTCTTTAACTTTCCCAGTTCCTCCATTTTGCACTTTCACTAGAGTTCTCAATCATATACCATTCCTTCTTTGATAGGACCAATTTCCTAGCTAATTGATGCTTATCAGACATAGATCAGAAGTGAGAGGTCAACCAGATATGATGACACAAGATTTGGCCTTCCTATCTATAAAATAGAGGATGGGGAAATGACTTTTCTACGGGATGGAACTCCACTATCTGACAGTAAACTGTCAAGAACTGAGATTCAGAACCAGTTAGATTGAAACACAAAAGGAACCAAGGTATAAGAACTGTTGCAGAGCTAAAAAACCCCATTCCCTATAATTTTGCTTCTTTTATTTAGGCTTCATATCTACCCAATACAGTCCAACTCTGACATCTATTATTGCTATAGAGGAGTGGAATTCTTTATATCCACCTATTGGCACAGATGGGCTGTAGATACCCACCTTCAAATTTTAAAACCCAACTCAAAATACACCTCCTACAGGAAGCTTTCCTGATCATTCAAGATAGTATGCCTTTCCCTTTTGACCTCACATAGAAGTTTCTTCTTCCTGTTTTTGAGCCCCTCATCATGTATAGCACTTGTAACATTGCTACCTGATGTCCACCTGTGTTCCATTAATTCTCATTGCTTAATCAAACTTTGGAACAGGGTCCATGTAGATTTTTTCTTATTTTTTTCCTAGCAACATGCATAGTGAGCTACATGCAATGATGATGATGATGCTAGCTGTTAATTATGTGCCAAGCAAAATTGATTTTACGTTGTGCAAAATGATTTTAGAAATATAATCTCATTTAATCTTCACAAAAAACTTGGAAGGTAAATGTTGTTATTATCTACACTTTACAACTGTAGGAACTATGACACACAGATGCAAAATGACTTGCCAAGGACACATGACTAGTAAGTGTCTGAGGTTGTATTTGAAATCATGTTTTTCTGTCTCCAGGCCCATCATTCTATCCACTGTAGCACCTGGAGTTCTCATAGTAGGTGCTTTGCTATTTTTGCTGCTTCCAGAAATGATCCTCACCTTGTTCCTTTTTTAATCTGTCCCCCCAAATTAACTCTGGTAGAATATCATGACTGGTAGTACCATGGCTAGTTTGTCCAAGAATATTACACACTGTATATACTTCCTTTAAGAATCATGGGCAGAAGTAGGGATGGAATCATTCAGCTTTGTGACAACTTTCATTACCCAAGACATTGTGGAAACTTCTCAGAAAGTCTCCCAAAGGTTTAGGAATGCAGGCTGTCTGACTCCAAATTTAGTGCTTATACAATGATATATTCCCACAAAATAGGAATTATTCTGACAGTGAATATCTCAGACAAAGAAAAACACCATTAAAAATGTAGTCATCAGTTTGAAAGAAATGATCATAATTTGGAGTGCCTGACTTTGTTCCACTTGTCATCCCTGACAAATGATGAGCCAGCAGTGTCAGATGGGAGCTGGGCGACTACTCCTGTTGCTTTAGCAAAGCATTTGGTTTTTGGAGGAACCCTCTGGAGAGGTGCCATCTTTGCAGGCTACTGAACCTTGAATTAGAAACCTGCTGCTATTGCCTTCAAAAGAGACATCACTGTGTTAGGAAGCAGAAGGGAACTGTCATGGTGGAAGTGGCTCCAAAAAAGAGCGATTGACACATGGGAATATCAGCTCTTTATGTTTCTTTATGATACCTTTTAAAGTATCAGTATTCCTTGCATACAGACCTTCCTGTTCTTAGCATAATAGAACCAGGATCTGATAAAGACTAAGTTAATGTCTTCAGGAAATAATAATAATTGAGAGAATAATATCCTGAATAAATATTTTGCCTGATTGACCATTTCCATGGTGGAATATAATTATTTTTCGTCACTTTTCCTGAAATCTCAGGGGTTTATAATTCTTAAAGGGAATTGCAGCCTTTCAAATTTGCATTACATTTTATGGTTACAAAGGACTGCATTCCCCCAAATCCCAAAGGATAAGTATCATGTGACATATGACATGTGAAGATGTGCTAAGGAGGAGTAGTTCAAGGTGGACTACTGACCCTTTGTCAAGGCTAGGGCCTGAGGAACATCATGGTACTGGGCAGAATCTGTGATACTGATTAAACACTCTCCTTGTTTTCAAGGTAAGGATATGAGTGGGAAAGATATTTCTATTTATATAATGTTTTGCAGTGGTGTTATGAGATATTGATCTAAGGATCTATTTGACTAGGCTGATGACTTCTAAGGGAATGACCACTGATGATGAAATGACCATCCTTCAAGGATGAGTCATCTTTCCAATGACTTTATAGCATTTCATGAAAATCAGTGAAATAAATCCTGATGGATATATACCTCATACTCATATCTCATTTTTGCTACATCATTAGCCCACCTTCTGTTCTGATCTGACATTGTCTGGATTCTTGTTCATAAGTCATCATCTATAATACATCAGGGTCTATTTACATTCACAATACATTTAAAATTTTTTTCTCTGGGTCTCTGCTATTTGGGTTCCTTTGTGATTTTGTGCAACTGAGTGGCAAATAGATACAGTTCTAGCAGTGGAGTTTGGAAGACCTGAGTTAAAATCCAACTGTCCAAGCTACTTTTGTTTTCAATAAACATTACCCATGGAGGTCAAAGATAGAAGGAAATTTCCAATGTATGCAAAAAATAAAATATTTACAGAAATACTTTTATGGTAGCAAGCACTAGAAATAAAATAAGTGGTTATCGATTGGGATATGTCTGAACAAATTGAGATGTATGAATGTGGAATGAGTTATTACTGAGCCTTGAGAAATGATGACAATGAAGGATCTGAGGAAGCCTGGATAAGATTATATTACTTGAAACAGAGTCAAGTGAAAAGAATAAGAATGGTAATTTATGCAATGACCACAATAAAATTAAGGAAAATAATACCACAATTAATAATGTTACTTAATTGTGATTTGAGTAAATTACTGTTAAAACAGCAATCTCTTCTCAGGGGACTATAAAAATCACAGGATCATGTATTTAGAATTGGAAGGCAACTTAGAGGACCCCCAGATTTCTCATTTCACAGATAAAGAAACATGGGCTCAGGGAGACTGAGTGAATTCTCCAAAGTCCCACAAGGAGTGACAGTGGGTGGCAACACTTGAACTCAGGCCCTGATTCCAAAGTCTGCTCCTTTCAATGAAGTCTACCATGTCCCACATGACCAGTGAAATGATTTGTTTTGCTTAATTTTAACTATTTGTTGGGAGGGATCATTCTTTTTGGAGGTAATCATTGGGTAGTTTTAGTTCAGCGATTTTCCCAACTTTTTGTGATCCCCTTTGGAGTTTTCTTGGCAAAGACACTGGAGCATTTCTCATTTACTTCTCCAGCTTATTTTGCAGACAAAAAACTGAGGCAAAAAGGGTTAAGTGGTTTGCCCAGGTTCCCATAACTAGTAAGTATCTGAAGCCAGATTTCAACTCAGTAAGATGAGTCTTTCTGACTCCAGACCTGGTACTCTACCCACTGTTTCACCCAGCTATCCTTGGGTGATTGTAGCAGTGTACAAAAAGGAACATCAACAAAACACATTTTTAAAATAAGAAATTCCATATGTGACTTAAGAATCCTTGGGGAAATGGGAACAGACAAGGGCATCATTTTCAGATTATGGGGGTACAATTTCTAAACCTTGTCTAAGGACCATAAATATGTCCCAGTAGTTGTGAATATCTTCAACATAAACAAATTGTTATATTCATTAGTTTCGGAGGGAAAGCAGTCATGGATGAAATATCTGAGAGATTGAACATAAATGTGTGAATGTGTTCTTCAGAGAGTAAATGAGGTGATACCAACCACTGACTGAGCTGCTTATAATACCAAGGAAATGTCACAGAACCAGAAGATTTAAAGCTGAAAGGGCTTTGAGATCTTGTCCTTTTATTTACACATGACAAAAATGAATCCAAAGGAGAAGTGAATTGCTTGATAAATAGTAAGTAAGAGAGTTTGTATTTGAACCCAAGTCTTTTGGCTTAAATAATAGTTATGTGCTCTTCTGCATTGTGCACAACTCACTTAACTCAAGGGGTTAAATTTATAACAGGTCAGTGTTGTGGATGGATAACCTCCAATTTTTCTGCTGTTTCAAGTCTAAGCAAGACTTGATTATAAGGAATAACTTAAGTCAGGGTTCTTAACTGGGGGTTTGTGAATTTGGCATTTAAAATATATTGATAACTGTATTTCAGCAAAATTGGCTTCCTTTGTAATCTTATATGTTTCATTTTATACATTTGAAAACTTCATTTGGAGAAGAGTAAAAGTGCAAGCTCCTTGAGGACAGAAACCGTCTTTTTCTTATTTGTATACCACTTAGCATAGTAAGTGGTACACAGTAGATGTTTGATACATATATACTAAATTGAATTGAGAAGTCTGTAAGCCTTGAGGCAACTAGGTGGTGAAGTAGATAGAGTTCAGGCTCTAGAATCAGGATTTCCAAATCTGACCTCATACAACCAGCTATGTGACCTTGGATAAGTTACTTTACCTTGTTTGCCTCGGTTTTCTCATCTGCAAAATAATTTGGAGAAGGAAATAGTAACTAATCTAGTATCTTCAATTAAAAAAAAAAACCTAAAAAGGGGTCATGAAGAATCAGACAGAACTGAAAAGACTATCTGAGGTCCCACTTCACACCTTTCAGATTGACTAAAATGACAGGAAAAGATAATGAATGGAGGGGATGTAGGAAAACTGGTACACTAATACATTGCTGGGGGAGTTGTGAACTGATTAACTATTCTGGAGAGCAATTTGGAACTATATCCGACTGTGTATACTCTTTGTCCAGCAATGTTACTACTGTGATAGATCTCAAAGACATCATAAAAGAGGGAAAAAGATCCACGTGTGCAAAAATGTTTGTAATAGTCCTTTTTGTAATGGAAAGGAATTGGAAATTAAATGGATTCCCCTCAGTTGGGGAATATAAATATAATGGATTATTATTGTTCTATAAGACATGATTAGCAGGCTGATTTCAGAAAAGCCTGGAAAAATCTTATATGAACATCATGATGCTAAGTGAAGTGAGCAGAACCAAGAGGACATTGTATACAGTATAACACAATTATATAAAATGATCAACTGTGATAGACTTGGCTATTTTCAACAATGAGATCATTCAAGACAATTCCAATAGATGGGATGGAAAGTGCCATCCACATTCAGAGAGAGAACTATGGAGAATGAATGTGGATCAAAACATAATATTTTCACCTTTCTTGTTTGCTTTTTTCTTTGTGTTTTTTTCCCTTTTGATTTGTTTTTTGCTTCTCACAACCAATATGGAAATGTGTTTAGAAGACCTGCACACGGAGCAGCTAGGTGGCACAGTGGATAGAACACCAGTCCTGAAATCAGGAGGACCTGAGTTCAAATCTCATTTTAGATACTTAACATTCCCTAGCTGTGTGACCCTGGTTAAGTCACTTAACCTCAATTGCCTCAGGAAAAAGCAAAAAAAAAAAGAATTACACATGTTTAATCTATATCATACTTCTTGCTATCTAGGGGAAAGGGGAGAGGGAAGGAGAGGGAGAAAAATATGTAACACAGGATTTTGTGCAGGTGGATGTTGAGAACTATCTTTACATGTATTTGGAGAAAAATACCATTAAAACATTAAAAAAAAACCCATTTATAACAAGTTCAGGAATAGAATAGCCTTTCAGGCAGGTCTGATTTTCAGGTACAATCCCTATCTGTTTCTATGTCTGTTAATCCTGCACATCTGGGCTGGGGGGGAAAGACCCCACATAAGCATGCTATAACAAATAGCATGACAAAGGATTGGGTTTCCCATCCCATTCCTCAACCTATATTCGCACAAAGGCAACCTTTTATATTGGTGCCATAGAGAAATATAGATGTTTTCTCATAATGAAAATACATTGATAAATATCAAAACAAAATGAATTCAATTCATGACCCCATTAGGACCTTATAATTTTTTGTCTGGGTTAGTAGTAGCTTTCTCTCTCTTGTTTCCCTGGCTCCATGTTTCTCTTTAGTGTATACTTCACAGAATGGCCAAAATGACTTTTTAAGTGCACAGTTTTAGCTATGTCATTCTCTTTCTGAAAATGCTTTGGTGGTTCTTCAGATAAAATATAAATTATTTTATATAAGTATATTATATTTATATAATATACATTTATATTTATTATATAATAATATAATCATATTTATTATATCATATAATATATAATATTTACATAAATATTATATAATGTCTTATGCTGACATTTAAGGCCTTTCACAATCTTATTCCAACTTACCTTTCCATTTTCACTTCTATTCATTCTACATTGCACCCAAATTGGAATATTAGTTATTCTCCAGCCTTATCCCACTTTCCCAACTCTGTGCATTCATTCAGACCATCACCCAATTCATAGAATAGAATGCCTTTCTTTCTTATATCTGGCTATTCAGCTTTTTTTTTTTTTTCATTAAGGGATCAGGTTCCACTTTCTCCTGAAGCATTCCTTGTTCAGATGAGTAGAAAATGCTATCTCCCTCTTCAAATTTCTCGAGGATACTTTGCCTAGACTTCTCTTTTGCCCCATCCTTTTCTAATTGGTACCCATGCTAAATACCTTTAATATATTGGAAGGTCCTTGAGGGCATATACTGTGTCATTTTTTATCTTTGCTGTTTAATGCAGTAAGCCCAGTATTATGAAATATTAATCTAACACTCAAAGGAACCTTATAGCCATCTTTATATTTGATAAAACTGAAATCCACAGAGGTTGTGATTAGCCCAAGATGACACAGGTTCTAGAAAAAAAATAGAGACATTAACAATTGTATAGTAGTACCTCTAGGATATCGATCAGAACATTCTCTTCTGGTTGCTTCGTGCTCCTTACGTTCTCAAGCACAATTGAATAGTACACACCCTGTGGGTCCGATTGGTAAAGGTTGTATGTGTCTGTTTGGTACCATTCTTGGATAGCCACAAATACTTCATTTTCATCAGTGCTGATAATCTGCAAGTCCTGTCAGAAAAGAAATGGAAATTGATATATTTTGGATGCATGCTTTTATTTATTTATTAAGGATTTTTAACCCACCTACTTCCAAAAAGCTTGCAAATGGCCAGTAAAATCCAACACCATATTAAGCAGGACAATATAAACAGAACAAATCTAATTAAAAGGAGCAGGGAAGTAGATGTTACCAGGCACCTGGGTTGAGTTAGCTACTACAGCTGAGCATGGAATTTACCCCAGAGCTTTCTGGCAGCTGAGGCAAAAAAGGAAACACATTGAATTAGGTAGTTCTTATTGTCTGATTAAAGGAAGGAAACACATTCATCTGGAGAGACAATTCTGTTTTCATTATTTTCAACATTCAGAAAATATTTTACAAGTGCCTAGGATGTGTAACCACTGGGCTACATCTTTGGGATAGATGCAGGCAGGGATAATAAAACATAGTTCTTACCCTCAAGTTGCTTACTATTTTTAACTATGGGGGACAAAAAAAAGTAGCATCAGAATCTGAAAGGTGTGCATTCAAGCTTTACTTCTGAAGACTACTGTGTATTCCTGAGTAAGTCAGTGCCTTCAGTGCGTAGGCAATTCTGTCTATAAGTCACAGTATAAATTCTAATCTGCATTAGTAGTGAAAGTTTTTTTTTTTTCCCTTAGGAATATCTCATACCAGTGAAATTGCAAGTTTGGTTTAAAAAATCCATAGGCATAGATAAGTAGGATGTCAATTAGAATTTTCTGTGTTCAAAGAGCTAGAAGGTCAGATTCTTTTGGCCCTGGGATTCAATTCATTATGAGCCAGAAGGGACTTTGGAGATGATCTGGTCCTATTATTGAAAGTTATGCTGACTCAGTGTGCTATTCTTTCCAGTTCTGCTTGCAAGTAAGAATTGGAGGAAGCTCTCATGGGGTAGGTATCTATGATGTTTGTACCTGTTATACATCATGCATAAGCAGTTTGGGAGAAATGAGATGTAATGGTCCATCCCCTTTTAATCTCTTGGAACTATCTGGATTGTCTTTATCTCATTATGAAAGTACCCAATAAAAGCTGGTTACATTTTGATTGAGTCCCTTACTGATCTCCAGTGATCATCCCAACAATTTATTGCTATATTGCTGTATTTTAATAAACTCTTTTAATTCTTTTTTGTTTTGAATTTTGCCTCATTAATCAGGATGAAAACCCAAAGAAAGAATTTTTCTTTTAAAAATGTCCTGCAATATATGAGGAGATAAATCCAGAGAGATTGTTATGTGGCAATGGTCACATAGACAGTAAGTAGAGCTGGGATTCAAATCTAGGAAAGTTATACTTCCTAACTCTCAATCCAATTTTCTTCCCATTACAACACCCTTTATGGAAGGGTATTATGGAAGAGGAATCGTATGAGCAGGAACTTAGGGTGTCAACAGGAAGAATAAGGAAAGAAGTGTTAGGTAATGGATTCAAAGAAGAGCTTGTGGCAGACAGGCTTATAATAGAGGGCCCAGGTAAGGCTGCTAGGTGATGCCATAGTGCATAGAGTACAGGTGTGGAGTCAGGAAGACTCCTCTTCCTGAGTTCAATTCCAGCCTCATACACTTGCTAGCTGTATGGCCCTGAGCAAGGTACCTGGCCCTGTCTGCCTCAGTTTCTTCATCAGTAAAATGAGCTGGAGAAGGAAATGGGAAGCCACTCTAGTAGCTTTACCAAGAAAACCCCAAATGAGGTCATAAAGAGAGACAACACTGACCAACAATGGGTAAAGCAGAAGTCAATGCCTATTATCTTCATAAATGAGGCAGAGAAAGTTTTGTAAATGGAAGGTTTTTTTTTATTTATTTGTTTGTTTTTTTAAGCACTGACCATTTATAAAAGCTGAGAATATTTTCTGAAGGCATTTCTACAGGAGACTGGAATGACCCAGCTTCCAGAGTCAATGATGTCTAATGGTTTAATTTAGGGCAAGTATTCAATAGAGAGGACCTAGAAGAACGTAAGAAAATCCTTCTACTTGGTAGCTTATTACACAGGAGAGTGACACAGTCAGATCTCTGCTTTAGAACAATCATTTCAGCAGCTGTGTGGAGGATGAATTGGAGTGGAGAGAGTATTAAGGCAGAGAAAACAATTCAGAGGTTATTCAAAAATCCAGGCTATAGCTGATAAGGGACCCAACCTAAGATGACATCGGAGTGAGTGGAGAAAAGGGGATGTATGAGAAACTTGCAGAGCAGAACTTGAAAGACTTGGGAAAGGTTTTGGCTTTCAATTATATATGACTTGATAGCTAAAAACAACTACTGAGAGGGAGTATTGCAACTCCAGGGAGCTCAATGACCTCAGAATTGGAAAGTCTGGGACTGAGTTTCAACTTTGTCCTTTACGATTTATATGGCCTTGGAAAAGACACTTCACTTTTCTACATCTTATTTTTATGAAAAAAATGGAGATGTCTTTTAAGGGTTGTGGTGAAGAAAATATTGTTAATCCATATGACTGTAGATGATGAAGACAATGTTGATGATGATGATGATGATGAAAATAATGACTTGGTGTTCTTACACATTTTTCTTCTTCCCAAGACTTGTTAGGAGAGTTTTATTTTGTTTGAAGCTGGGATTATTTGACATGCTGCAGTATTCTGTCAGATATTGGGCCTGGCCCTGCCTTGGAAAATACACATTTTCTTTCTTTTCTTTTAAAAAATGTCTTAATAGATTAACTCTAGGCTCGGCTGAGTAAGTAAATTAAAAGCTAATGACTTCATTTAAGAGGGATATAATTGGCATAGCTTATGAAATGAGTAGTGGTGCTATTTCAGAATGTTTGTTTCAGGGTTATGGCTCCTTCAAAAATCAGACAGTGGAACAAGAATTCTGGGATGGAATTTATTTAAGACATGACAGAGAGCCTGCACATGACAAGGAGTAAAATTTAAAAAAAATCCTAATATACCCAATTCTGCTGATTCAAATGGGAACAAATGTTATCCACTACCAGAAGAAACTAAAAAACCCTGCTAGAGGTAATGAGGTCCTGGACCCAAATTAAAGACTTTGGGGGCAACAATGGGGAATGACAATAATACAGGAATCAAAAGAGAAAAGCATATTTGGGAAGTGAACATATGACTAAGAAGACTGTATCAGAAAATGGACTTTGGAATTCTGGGTCATAAAATAGAGGAATGATGGATGAGGTGCATTGTGGGGGAAAGCTGGTTCAGAGCAGAGAGTTGTGGATTAAGGGCAAATGCGATGATGATAAAAGAATGAGATGGAAAAGCTGAAGTATTCTATTAGTATATTTGTTTTGTCCATTTTTTTCTTTAGTAGAGAATAATCTTTGGTCAAAGAGAGACAGAACAAAATTGGTTAGCAAGTAAGTGAAATCTTAGACAAGTGAGGTAATATTCTAACATTTACTGCAAATGATGGGCCAAATCTAAAAAGATGGAATTTGAAATAAAGCAGTTCCACTGATGTCTTTTGATAGACACCACAGTGATTTCTGGATATATCTTTTCCTATCATCCCCCAAAATTGTAACAAAGAAAAGCAGTGAAGTAAAAACACTTAATATACTGACTGCATTAAAAAGTGCACACAAACATTTTGATCTGAGAGTCTATTCCCTTCCTATTAAAGAAAAAGATGTAAGTGATAAATAGTGATAATTAATTAATAATAAAGATCAATAATGATGTCAAGAACTATAGTTGGGATCAAAAATTAAACTTCCTGAGAACAAGATGTGAGAAACTCTCATAAGAACATCTTTTGAAGATGGTGTTTAGGCAATAGTTTACATGAAAAGATTTGGAGGTTTTAGTGAAATGGGTCTGTGTTGTGATGTCAAAACAAAAGAACCCATCAAAAACATTATGTTAGGTTTCATGATAAGAGGTGTGTTATCTAGAACTAGAGAAACAATAATCATGCTATATACTGATATAGTCAGGCCAAATCTGGGGTATTATGCATAGTTTTTGACTGAAACTTGAAGAAATAAAGGAGGAAAAAGAAAGAAGGAAAGAAAGAGAAAGAAAGAAGGAAGGAAGGAGGGAGGAAGGGGGAAAGGAAGGAAGGAAAAAAGGAAGGAAGGAAGGGAGAAAGGAAGAAAGATTGAGGATTGTTGTGGTTTGTCCTTTGTTTTTAAAAAGAACCAATTATATCATGGGGTGATATCTTACACTTTTATGTGAATTGCATTTAAATGAGGCACAGTTGTGCAAACTCATGAACTTTGATTTTTCTTAAGTCATCAAACACTACTGGCAGAACCAAAGTCAAGATAACTGGTGATGACTTGTGATGAAGTGAATGGCCTTGGCATCTTTAATGTGTGACTAAGCTCTAAGTATTTTATAATTCCTGCTTCATCCACCTTCATGGTCATTGGAACATCCATCCTTTCTTCCAGAGGAAGTCTTCACATGCTTAAGGAAGACATCCCCTCCCCAATTCACTAACAAGTTTGATCTCCCTAGGTTACATTCAACCTTGGTTAGCCTGTCTATTGAGACAGCTTTATCAAGGTATGACTACTGTGTATACTATAGCTTTGTGGAGCCACAGATGAGAGTTGGGTGAAAGATGGGTACCAAAGGTGAAAAGTAGCCCTGACCAGGGCTCAATAAGTCTTTACCCCAGAAAAGCTAGTTCTCCCTGAACCCCCCACAATGGAGAAAGAAAAGACTAGAGAAGATGGAATATAAAGATAGGTTGAAGATTTTGGGAAAGGAAGATGATGTGGGGTGGTGGTGGTGGGGACATGGAACATAGTAATAATATATAAGTATTTGAGGAATTGTTAATAGATGAAGCATTAGACTTAAGCAGAAGCAATCATTTTCAATCTGCAACTGAAGTTGCAGAAACTGATGGGCACTTGTTTTTTAGTGATACTTCTTAATAAGAAGAAATGTCCCCACAATTGCAATAGGTTATTTCACATCCTAGGGTGTAGGTCATATGAAATATCACCTCCATTTTATAGAAAAGAAAACAAAAGTTTCTAATAAGTTAAATTATTTTGCAGAGTTATATAGTGAGTTCCTAACAGGACTTGGGTTGAAACAAAAATTGGGCATTCTTCCTGTCAAATATTTCTTTTTATAAAGATACTCCATTTAGAATATTTTTAGGCTGAAGCAGACAAAAGATTTCCCAAATTCTGTTTTTCACTGGTTACTGAAATGAATTAATTGACAAACATACACCACTCATTTAATGTACAGTTTTAAGACAGGAGTAGATTATTTTTGGAAATCTTCTCCAGTTGCTGGATTTATATATTGCCTGATAAAATTATAGGATTATAGGATTACAGGAGTAGAGATTTACAGCTAGAAGAGACTTTAGATGACATGTAGTCTAAAGCTTCTCATTTTTTGAGCTGAGGAAAGAGAAACTCAGCTAGGTAATATGACTTGTCACTCAGGTAGGTGGAAGTGTCTGAGTAAGGATCCATTGCCCCAACTGTGAGAAAAATATTGTAGCACCTACTAGATACTACCTCCTCTTGCCCACTTAACAACCTGCAAGGTAAAACATAGTTCTGAACTTGGGTTTAAAAATTAATCCTACAGATACAGCAGGGCAAGATATGTCAGGACTACAGTTCATATGTTGAACTGTAATAATGTATGTTAATGATGTGACACTGGAATTAATAGAGTCAATGTGATGGGAAAAGGTTCTTTTTTTTTTTTTTTTTAAAGCCAATTGAGGTTAAGTGACTTGCCTAGAGTCGTACAACTAGTACTTATCTGAGGCAAAATCTGAACTCAGGTCCTCCTGTCTCTAGAGTTGGTGCTCTATCCACTGTACTACCTTGATGTCCTGAAGGAATAGGATTCTAATGCTGAGAGATGGGAATATGCTAATTCTGCTATCCTTTGCCTTAGGTAGACCACCTTTAGAGTATCATGTTCAGTTCTAAGCCTTGTATTTTAAAAGGAAAATTGATGGATTAATGAAAAATACTAAAAGAAAAGGGAATGCCAAAAGACAAACTTTGGAAACATGCCATAAGGAAGATTAGTTGGGAGAGTTAGTTGGGAGTATTAAACTTGAGATAGATAGCATAGCTGAAGAGCTCCTTGTGCAGAGAAAGCAGAGTTGTTTCTCCTTAGCCCTGGAGGGTAGAACTAGGAGCAGTGAGCAGAAGCTGGACAGAGGAAAGTTTTAGTTTGATATCAAGAAAAGCTGCTAGTAATGAAAACTGTCCAGAAAGGAGAGAGGCTGCCTTAGTTGTGTGTAATGTTTGGGGGAAGCAAGTGTTCAAGGAAATTCTGTCACTTGGGGTCTTCAAATGGAGACACAATAGTCACTTTTCAAGGACATCACAGACTCATGCTTCAGCTCACCTCAGTGCCAGGTCTCTCCTAACTCAAAGATTCTATGATAAAGACCAAAGTTGATGGTAGAGATAACTGTATTAAATATTCATATTGTTCTGAGAACTGATCTTGGCCTTGTTAGAGATTATCTGTTTTTTATTCATCCAATTTTGTCCTCCCGTGAAGGGTTAGCCAATACATAATACTTACCATAAAGCAATTTGGTAACTGAGAAATTTAATTTTATAATCTACTTTTTGGCTTTTTTAAAATGGTGAATTGGGAACTTTTTAAAAGCTAACTTTTAATAATGGGAAAATGCCTGAATCTCTGTCTTTTCCCCTGTCAGACTGTCTCACCTGCTTGTCTCAGGACTTTGTATTGTGGAATACAAAGTTTAGAGATGGGTTTCCCTTTATTCATACTTTTATTAACGTGTGACAACAATTGGCCCCATGGGAAGGATCACTGTCACTTTCTGTGAGTTCCCTGAAATAAAATACCATTGTGATGCCTGTCTGGTCATGATCCAAAGCTTTCTTTGGAAAATGCAAGGTTTAAAAACTCACCTCAAAATCTGGAGACCGAGAATCAAATTTGTGGCTCCCCAAAATTCACTGTTGCTTTGAAAAATGCCACATGCCCTTTTCAGTTTTCACATAGATTTAATCTGCTTAATTGATTAAAACTAATATTAAATTACCTAAACTATTTAATTTTGTTTTCAGGACTTTTTAAAAACTGGTACACAACCATATCCAAGATCAGTTCTTTTTGTTCTTCAGAAAACACCATCAGACAGAAAGGTGACATCTAAGGTTAATTCCAGCTTTTGGATATCTATAATTTGGCCCTCTAATCCAGTAAAACTGGTCCCCTTGCTGTACCTATAACATCTGCCCATCTTGAGGGTTTGGCCCTGAAATAGAGTGGAAAGAACACTGGACTCTAGTTGGAAGAACTAGATTCAAATTCCAGCTTTGTCAGTTAATATGTGTGTGAACTTGGGCAAATAATTTTATATTTCTGACCCTCAGGTTCTAGATCTTTAAAATGGTGGTAATCCCACCTTCTTGATTTTATAAGTGATTGAAAGAATAAAATTAGAAAATGAATATAAAACATTTTGTAAACATATAAGATGCTATCCCAATGAGCATTGGCCATTGTTGATGTTTTGCCCCATAGTTACCAAGCTATTATGTACCCCAGATTGGAAATAGTTTCTTTTGACTATTTCTTAGTCAGTTTCTACCCTAATTTAAAATATTTTAATTTTTTCCAGCTACATTTAAAATATTTTTAAATTTCTTTTTAAAACTTTGAGTTATAGATTCTCTCCCTCATCCCCAGCCCCCATTAAGAAATCACACCTACATTCATATTGTGTAAGATTTTGTGTTACAAATTTTTCTCTCCCTCTTCATCTCCCTCATTTCTCCCCTCCTCAAGACAGAAAGCAATCTGATATAGGTTAAATACGTGCAATCATTTTAAACATATTTCTGTATTTGTCATGTTGTACAAGAAAAATTAGACCAGAAGGGAAAAAATGAGAAAGAACAAACAAAAATATGAAAATATCATGCTTTGAAGATCCAAATTTAGTGTTCATAGTTCTCTCTCTGGATCCGGATGGTATTTTCCATTCCAATTCTATTGGAATTTTCAATTCTTATTCAATTTCTGCCTGTTGTTCAAGGTATAGTCCAAGGCCAATTTCTTCCATAGAGCCTTCCCTGCATTTACCTCTCACTACTCTGGTCTCCTATAATGTTACTAAAAGCTGGACCATTGATTTCCTATCTAATCCTTTACTATATTGTTATTTTCATTCTTATTGTACTTAGAAAATGTCAAAACTAGAAAAGACATTAGCAATCATCTCTTTCAAAGATTAGATATACAAAGAAGGCCACTGAGATGTTGAGAGAACTGACTTTTTCCAAAATCACATGACTAAGTAGTTAATGGAAGGACTGAGAATAGAGACCAGGTCTCTAGACTTAAAGACAATGATATTTTTATTATACTCCTGCCTTATCTTCCTATAAATATTCCAAGTTTCTCAAGAGTAAGAACAATTTCTTCTTCCCTCTATCTTCCAGAGTAAAAGGTTATTACCTAATAATATGTATAAAAAATTAAATGCATTGGGAGGTAGATTGATGAGTTTAATACACTACATGGAATAATTGAAACAGTTATTAGTTATTTAGTGATTTTGTAAATTTCTGATAATCTTTGAGGTCTTTTGACTTAGTTTTTTCTCTATGTAAGCTATGTTTTTTCTCTATGTAAGATCTTCTCATATATTTTCCTAATTTCCTTAATGGAAGAAAGAGTAGATTAGAAAAAGGCACTAGCTCAGCAGTGAAAAGGCCTGGGCTCAGATCTCATTAATGCCCCTTTCTAGTTATGTGACCATAGACAAGTCACATTCCATCTTGAAGCCTCAGTTTCCTGCTCTGTCAAATGAAGATAATATATTATTTATGTGGAAGCAGTTAGGTGGTTCAGTGAATAGACCACTGGACCTTTGAATTGAGAAGACGAGTTCAAAGCCAGCTTTAGACATTCACTAGCTGTATAACTCTGGGCAAGTTATTTAAACTGTTTGTCTTAACAAACAGTTTAAGGAAGGAAATGGTGAACCACTCTGGTATCTTTCCCAGAAAATCTCATGGACATTATGATCCATGGGGTCATACTCAGACATGACTGAACAAAAATATAGAACTTATGTCACAAGATTTTTGAAGATCAAATGAGCTAAGCACCCTATGAAGAACTAGATGCAAATGAAGAATTGTTTCTTTTTTGTAGCCAAAACATGGATAAAATTCTCATATTGTAATCAATGCAGTTTCTGTTGTTTTAAAATAAAATTAATAAAAAAAGACTGTCTCTAACAGAAAATTATATTGACAGCATTTGTAGAGAATTATTTAGATGCATAGTAGCACTGAAAAGAACCCTAAAATATCTATTTTGATCTCCATATTATATATAGAAATATATATACACATATTATAAGCAATATATATTATATTATTTATAGTATTGTACATGCAATATATAATATATGCATATATTATAAATAATATGTAGTCAAAAGTCCAATAAAATAACTCTAAGTCACATAAACAAAATCTATAGATACTAGAAAATGAAAAAAAAAAACTATTCCTAAACAGTCATTTCTCTCTCCCCTTTCCATATTCCTTCTTTCAAAATACTCAAACAGAAGCATGGTGTAAAGGATTTAGGTTTAAATAACCTAGTTTCCAATCTTGGCTTAGTTCTGCTAAGCTTATGGAAGGGATACTTATAAAACAACCACAGCTCAACAGCATTCACCACTACTCTGTTGTGATAAGAACTCAGATTTTAGCAGCATTTCCAGGATTACCCAATACTTTCCTCACAATAATCCTCTGAGGTAGGCAATGTAAATATCTCTTCTCATTCTACAAGAGAGGACCTTCAAGCTAAGGGAAATAAGATTATTATCCTGCAGCTAACTAGCTAGTAAGTATACAGAGTCATTATTTGAATCCCAGACTTTTAATAAAATAATTTAAAAAATATTGTTGTAGCATTGTTTTCCATCCTGGCCAAGATGTTCTAGGTAATCTAATAATAATGTCCCTTTGTGACCCATAGTGGTTTTCATTCTCTTGAGTATAAGATTAATAACACTATATTTCTGACTATGTTGGTATATATATTATTTTGTAATATTAAATACTCCTAATATTATTTCACTTAATGTTTCTTTCAGGGACTGAATTAATGATAATGAATAGGGTTTTCAATGAGAAATATGTGTTAAGGAAAGAAAAAAAAATAACTTTCTCCAAAGATAGGTCATTGCACCATGAATATTAAAATAAGGAGTAACCATAGTGAATGAATCATAGACAAAAATAAAATCGAATGACAGAGAATAATTTCAGGAAAGTGCTTATGAAATTATGTTGACAGTAGTGTATGGGAAATAGTTGGTGTTGATTCTCCCCTCCCCCAAGTTGATATAATCACAGAAATCAAGGGGCAAAAACAATAGGTAATAAGGTATTATGTTAACCAAGTGAAAAGAACTATTAACATGCTGTTATCTCATCATAAAGTGTAAAGTTTTCTTTGAATTGAATTGGAAAGGGCAAAATATTGGAAAGTCTGGATGAAGATGGGTTATGTACCTGTTAGCCTATTTAAAACTTGAACTGACCAGCAAGTGTCCAGGAAGAGAAGAATAACATTATTTACTTAATTATTATATTAGTTTATTACAATTAATGATTATAATATTAATATAATAATTATAATATTAGTTATTTAAATAATTTCAGTCAAAATTACATTAGATTTTGCTTGAGCAACAAAAAAAGAAGGAATTGAAAAAAGAAAAGAATAATAAAATAATTTACAAAGTTAAAATGTAAAGATTCATACAAAATTAAAATTAGCATCTATAGAATACATTCTCTCAGCTGATCCCAAAAAACAGAAGTTATAATAAATTTCTCATGGCAGGTGACAATAAAAGTAGGTATTAATGAAGATAACTTTTCTTCAAAGGCAGAAAAATAAAATAGTGTTGAAATTGAAAATGAGTGTCATAGAATGTAACAACAGAAGGATAAAGTTAATTGAATTCTATTTAGATCTAAATAGAAAGATAATAATTGTTTCTGACTTCAATGTACCTTTTTCAGATTTAGGCAAATTTAACAATTAAACAAGAAATAAAACTAAAGTTCTGAAAAGAATATTAAGGAAAAAACTGCATATGACTTGAAAATGATGATTACAATCAAGACTTGGTTGTCACTTTTCTAAACAGTCTGATAGAGTTTCTCAATTACAATAAAACCATGGACTAGTAAATCTTACTATTCTAGAAAGGCTTCAAGTGTAGAGATCAACCGCATGCACATTATGTAAAAACTAGCCTAGCCAATATCAGGGAGTTCTTCACAAGAAAGTTCCTTATCTGGGTATGAATTTTTGGCCCCAGCAGATCATGAAAAATATCTGCTTAGGTAGGCATAGCTCTAATATTTGTCATTTGAGGGCACTATTTACAAATAATAAAATGATGGAACTTCTGAATGAAATACTACCAATATTATTTACTGAGGTGGTGAGATCATTGCTTGGCCAAGACTATAAAGCAAGATACAGGGATTCATATACAAGTCTGCCACCTTTACAACTAAATTATTGGTTCTGGAATAAAATAGGTTTAGGTGAGAAAACAACTGAGCATTTTATTAGACTGCAAGCTGAATGAATCAACAATGTGACGTGACAGCCAAATTAAAAAACAAAACAAAACACTAATGTGACTAAAGCTTGAGTTAATAGAGGTGTATTATATGGAACAAAAGAAGTTATGACTTTTATTTCTATAACTCTTGTTATGTGGTAGTTTTCAACCTTAAGAGAACTTTCAAACTGATAGGGAAAAAAATCTGCACAGTTAAATATTTTAAAATTAAAATGTGATAATTTTGCATTTTAATCTGTTTTTAAAATTCCTAAATAGTCTACCCTTCATTCTAGAGAAAGCTTTGTCTTCTCTAAACTTTTTGCTCTCTAAATGCCTAGCACATGACTTAACATTCAGTAAGCATTTAATTAATGTCTGTTGAACTGGAAAGTGAAAAAAATTTAATTATAGTTGGAAAATCAGCATAAAATGAGAATCATGGAATCTCAGAGGTGAAAGGGATCTCATCAATTAATCTTTACCTCAAGTATGCGTCTTTTCTGTCTCAGTACCAGGGAATTCATTGGTTTGCTAAATGATCTATTCCATAATTCAACCAATTTGACTGTTAGGAAGTTCTTGCTTAGAATGAACCAATATCTGGCTTTCTGTAATTCCCCTATTCCAACAAACCCCACACCATTCCATTGGTGGACAAAAAACTTGACTGCTGCTTCCTGTCTCCGTTTCCTAATGATATCATCTTCAAAACAGTTGTTAGTGCCAAGTTTACTTCTTCCATCTTAGCAAAAGAGCTGCAAAGCTCCTTATGTTCCTCAAAAGAAACTTCATGAAGGGAAAAAAAACCATCGTGTATACTTAAGACCTTTTCATAAACAATGGCCTTAGAAGGAATAATTACCCATAAGGCAATATGCCAACCAGCATTAGGAGGAATTAGAACAGCATGATATTTACCTTGGGAAGTGCATATTTTGGTAGCTTCATCAGAACAAATTCATTGCGTCGATAAGATACATAATATTTAGTCCGATTTGCTGTTGTCGCCTAGTAGGAAGAACAGGCATATGTTAAGTTTGTTTACTCACTCCAGATGAATTTATGGGGAAAAAAGCCAATACAAAATATAAATACTCAGGTGCTCCAAAGTAGGTAAATTACATTTCTAGGATGTTTCTAATTTTTAAATGATATGCAACAATAAAACAATAAAAGGGCTCATAAGACAGGGTATCCCAAAGGTTAAATGCAGATTGAGGGAAATCATGTATAATAGTTAATATGTGATAATTAATAATAACAACAATAATAGTTAACATTTAGATAGTTGTATGGTCACAATATATCTGAGATATTTTTGAGTCTCAAAACAATCTTCTAGATAAATAAAGTGAATATTATAACCTTTTATGGCCGCTGAAGGAACAGGCTTCCAGAGGTAAGATAACTTGACTAAAGTGACATCAATAATTCCATCCTTGAAAGATCTGCAATTTTATTAGAGTGAGTCTTCTCTTAACTGGTGAAAATTATCTATGCCTTAGAAGAAGATCTGCTGGGGATACTTTAGTTGCATGATGAATCACCCTGTGGCTAAATTGATAATGAGCCTCTCCTAATGACCTGTGATAGTCTTCAGAAAACAGTCATTATTTTTAATGCTAGGTGCATACTTAATGTTTTTTTTGTTTTGTTTTTTATATAATTTTGTAGAATCTGGTAGAATTCATGATTCAGTGGTATGGCTTTTAAAAATGAAGTATTGATGGGAACTTTTGTGGCAACCCCAAAACATACAGCTAGTGAATAGGTAAACCTGGAATAAATACCATCATAAGCTCTGAGGGTTGGGAAAAACGTTAGGAGTTATGCAGTCCATTTTATATATATGAAATGCATCACCAAAAGTACAGAAGAAAAAGGATCAACCAGTCTCTGCTCAATGACCTCCATGAAAGATAATCTTAGCACTTTTTGAGAGCTCTAATGGTCAGTAATTTTTTCTCATCACATTTACTCTGAATTTTCTCTCATTGCAATTTCTATACATTGTTCCTGATTCTCCTCTCTGGGAATTGACAAGATGAGTATAATCCTTTCTCCTCATGACAACTTGTCAAATATTGAAGACAACTCTTGTGTCCCCTGACTCTTCTCATCTCTAGGCAAAGCATCTCCAATTCTTTCAACTAAATCTTATATTACATACTCAAGGTCTTTTACCCTTTCTGATTTTCTTCAACTGGACACTCTCTAGATCATACTTTTTAAACTATGGCATCCAGAACTGAACAAAAAGTTCTAGAGGGAAAACATATTGGGAATATCCCCTATTTTTTCTAGGAGTCAATTCTCTAAATATAGCACAAAATAATAACTTTGCCTATCTTTCACCTTATTAAATCCCAGAGCTCTCACCTGTCAATACTTTTTGGTATCTTAAATAATTTATTGTTCTTTAGGTTAACTAATTATCCTAGCACAATGTCATATGCCATTTGATACATGTGTTAAATAGCACAAAGCTAATTCATATCCCTGAGGCACTCCATTAGAGACATCCTAACATGATGAAATTAAACCTTTGCCAATTATTTTTTGAGTCTGGTTATTCAACATGCTCTGAATTCATCTAATTGAATATTACTATATATTGTGTATTGCTCCATATCATCCATAAAAGTTTGAGATACTAATCTAGTTAAATTATATTCATGATATTTTCTTCATTTATTCATTTAAGTAATCTTGTCACAAAAGGAAATGAATCTAGTCTGTCAGGCCCTATTCTTGATAAAATTATACTGGCTACTGGCCACTTTCAAATCATATCACAGCCATCTCTTTAATGGTCCACTCTAGAATTACAAGTCCACTGGCTTCTATTCCTGTTCTTTCTACGTTTTTGGAAAATCAGGACATTTATATGTCTCTCATCTGCTGATATCCCTTCCATTTTCCATGATCTTTCAAATATTTCCGACAGTCGCTCAGTAATCACTGAAACCCCATTACTAACATCATGCCCCTATGCCATAATATCAAAACTTCTTATGGTTTATAATATATTCCAAATACACAATTGCTTCTCTTTCTATTATCATTTACTCAAATATTTCCTTTTCATGATCCCCATGAAACATCCTGAATTTCTTAACACATTTTCTTAATATATAATCCTCTCCCTTCCCTCACCTATCCTACTTCTTTTGAATAATGCATATCTATCTAGATCTATAGACCAGCCTTGGATTTCTTTATATTGTTTTAGTGATACTTTGAGGTCTGATTTGCCTGCTTGAGGTGGGCCCCCTTTTCCCTCTTGCTTGCTACTTAAATGTTACATGTTTGTGAAAAGACATTTGGATTTTATGACTGACTCCTTTTCTATGGATTTTATCTTCTATTAAGTTCTGGGTACCTTAGTTGCTATTCTGTTTCTTGGTGATATAAGCACATATGCATGTGTGTACACACATACACACACATACATACACACACACTCTCTGTGAGCATGTTCAAAAATCACAATTTATTAATCACCTGAATGTTGGAATAGTTTTAGGATGTCTGATTAGGATGGTTCAGAGACTGATTGATAGAGTAAGTGAAAAAAATCTCTACTTGGAGCAAGAAAACCAAGGTCACTCATGTTATTTACTCCTCATAAGGAACTGAACATCAAATCAAATCAATTATTTGATCATGGATTGATCAACAGTTCAGAGAGGAAATATTTAGGATTTCTACTGATTATAAGAAGAAAATTAAATATAATAATATCAGGAGTATTGATGGAGAAAAAAACATTTTATTTCATATTTATGTTTTTGTAAGACATAGAAAAAGGGCATTTAATGTTGCCTAATTTAATGAAGGAGAAAAGCAAAAAGACACATTGATTAGATCAGGGGTTCTTAATGCTTTTTGCCATGTGGACTACTTCTCAGAGCAATATTTTAAAAGACATAAAATAAAATTCAAAGGATTATAAAGGGAACCAACATTATCAAATCTATCTATCTACCTACCAACCTACCTACCTACCTACCTACCTACCTACCTATACACAAATCCATTAGTTAATGAACCTACTAGATTAAGACCTTCTGGATTAGGAAAATAGTCAAAAGGCTATCTAAGCATAAATACATAGAAAGTTAGACCTGGAAGGAATATTAGAATATAGGATGTTAGACTTAGGAGGAAGATTCAATAACATATTATAAATTGTAACAATTGGAAGTTACCTGAGAACATAGAATAGAATGTCAGAGATAGAAGGCTATGCCATACAGGATAGGAGCTGGAAAGGATAGTAGAACCCAGAATGTTACAACTATAAAGGAATTTAGAGATGATCTACTGCAATCTTTTTTACATTGGAGATATAGAGACCTTGAATTATGAAATAATCTTGCCAAATGTCCCTGGGATAGCAGGGGCTAAATTCTAGGTCTGATTCTTAGGCCAATTGATCCTACAGTTGAACCATGTTTCCTCTTAAAGGGATGGATGCTTAAAAAAAAGAAAAAGAAAAAAAGAAA
Organism: Myrmecobius fasciatus; assembly: GCA_023553655.1. Lineage (NCBI taxonomy): Eukaryota > Metazoa > Chordata > Mammalia > Dasyuromorphia > Myrmecobiidae > Myrmecobius > Myrmecobius fasciatus. The sequence goes on from JAJPUD010007282.1 coordinate 109,392, forward strand.
GAAAAACAAATAGTTCTTGTTGAAAGATGCAAATTTGACCTTTGTCTGTTGAAATAGAGATGAAGTATGACAGAAGATCTACCTGCCTGAATATTTAATACACATTGAAAAATGTAACATTTGAACTGCTTTAAGTCACTTTTTCATTACAAAACCTTTTTTCCCCCACTGAATAATAAATGGGAAGTCTTTAAGATTCTGATTTATTAACTGACAGATAAGAGGAAAACTAGACAGTTGTTATTTTTATTTATTTCACTTTAAAATATCAGCTTGATTTGTCATATCAAGCTGTCAAAAAATACTGCCTTTCAAGGGAAATCAGTTTCTCTAGTTTAAATGCTTAAAGGAAATTCATTTATTTTTTTCCCCTAACCAGAAGCAGCAGAGCTAAAGAGAAAGTATCCATGAGCTAGAGACAGAGTACTAAGCTCTGACTGGGACTTACTGGTTATGTGACCTTTCTATTGGTGCAGTATAAGTTTCCTCTTTGGACATGTTTCCTAATAAGAATTACAACTGTATCAAACACGAATAGAGTACTTTAAGGCTAGTTAAGTATTTTATCTCCCTTATCTCATTTGAACCTCACATTTACTGAATCTGAAGACTAAGGCACAAATATGATTTATTAATCATATAAATAATAATTTACTGAATTTACTTAAAATTAATATAATAATTAATAATTCAATTAATTATTAATACAAGTTATTATTATCAATTAACACATGGATACATATTCAATACAAAAAATGTGGTATGAATTAAGGCTTCCTAAGTCAAAATGTGATACTCTTTTTTTTTTTTTATTAAAGCTTTTTATTTGTAAAACATAAGCACGGGTAATTTTTCTTTTTTTTTTCATATTTTTTTTTATTTTTTTAAGCTTTTTATTTGTATAACATATGTATGGGCAGTTCCCCAACCTTGATCTTTACAAAGCTTTCCAATACAAATTTTACCCCCAGTCCCCTCCCCTCCCCTAGATGGCAGGAAGTCCACTACATGTTAATAATGTTGAAATGATTGAGAAGTTATGCAAGAAAAATCCTATCTACAAGAAAAAAAAAAGAATCAGAGAAAGGCAACACAATGCAAGCAAATGTCAATAGAGATCATGAAAATGTTATGTTGTGGTCCATATTTCATGTCCCTCTTTCTGGGTGTATATGGTTTTCTTCAGTGAACAACTGGAACTGGTTTGAGACAATTCTTTATTGCAGAGA
>JAJPUD010007283.1:10723-35458 GCA_023553655.1 Myrmecobius fasciatus
AGTAAGAATACCCAGGTTCCTTCCCTGGGCATTCGCCTAGGACCAGCTCTCAAAGGGGGGCTTGTGGAGGATGCTCCATCCCTTTTCCTACTGCTCTGCCCACGTGGCTGTTGAGGAGGCAGGAGCAGACCTGCCGCCCTTTTATAGGGTGACGTTCCGCCAGTGCCGGGCCGACCAGCACCAGGTGGTCAGCGGGTTGGAGAAGCTTTCGGACTTTGTTGACCAACTTTTGGAGAGTTGGACCCAACTGGACCCAACAAGGAGGACCACCGAGTCTAAGCCCACCGAGCTCAGCCTAGAAGTGCTGGAAAATGGAGATCTCCAGGGGTTTAGAACTCTGGATAAAATAAGCCGATCCAAATAACCTCACTGCAGCATCCTGCACCCCTGCTCCGGGGAAGTGTCGAGGGTTATTCTGTCCCTCCTTTTTTTTTTTAAGTTCATTTTTTTTTATTAAAAGCTTTTTATTTACAGAACATATGAGTGATTTTTCTACATTGACCTTGGCAAAACTTTTTTTTTGTTCCAAGCTTTTCCCCTCCTTCCCCCCCATCCCTAGAGATCCTTCCCTTTCTTAACTGTGGGAGGGCACTGCCCATCTCTAGAAATGCCCAACTGTCCAGTTTTCAGAACTTAAGCATTTTTGGTTAAAGGGCACCCACTGAGGAGCACACTTCCCTGACACCGGCAGGCGGCCTCAGGTGGATGGTAGCAGCTCCCATTTATCGGGGGCTTCCCCACGGAGGTTGTTGGAGAGGAAGCGCTCGGTCGAGGGGCTTTTGCAGGCCCTTCGCACTGGGAGGTTCTGGGACTTCACTGATCCCGACCCTAAGTAACCTCCGTCTTCCGGCCATCCAGTGGGATGTCCATCCAACAAAGACAGACCGGAATAAGCTGATGACCGAAGCCCACGGAGGTCTCAGGTACCCTTACACGCCACGGGCACGCCGACTCGGGCTCCGAACCCAAGTCAAGTAGCACAGAAAGAAAGGGAATTAAGTTAAAAAATTAAATTTATAAATATTTTTCCACTGTACAAAGTTTTCACAGCCCAGCCCACCTTGGTATTATTCACATTTTGTGTATTTTAAAATCCCAACCATATTTATTTATTTTTTTTAAATCATAAAATATATTTTTTTCTTTGTTCATATTTAAAAATATTTACAGGGGAGGGGGAAGAAGCAGGCCCAGGTGGCGGGGCCGAGGTCAGGAGGAGTCCGTGCAGGGCGAGGGCGGGGGCGGGAAGAGATGGAAGTAACTCCGCTCGGTGGCCGGGGACGGAGGGCAGCTCTCTTCGGCCGACAGGTACTGGCTGTGGGGCGTGGGAGGGGGCGGGTAGGGGTCCGAGTCCGAGTTCAGATCCATATAGTATTTGCTGGCCTTCCATCGGCTGGTCGTGCAGTCGCTGTCACATACGTCTGTGCTACATGGGGTCGTGGGGGGCGCGATCCCTCTGATGATGTACGGTCTGCAAAGGGAAGGGGGAAAAGAGATTAGTGACCGGGGCCCGAGGTCCGGGCCCTGGAGGATAAGAAGCCCTGGGAGCTGGGATCCAATGATTCGGGGCCAAGTCCCAGCTCCCTGGCTGGCTCAAGGCACTCTGGGTGAGCCTCAGTTTCCCCTTCTGTGAAATGGGGAGATTCTTGCTTATGGTCACTTCACGAGTGCTTTATGGAACTTCACATCCCTGGGTTCAAATCCTACATTTGACAGTCCACCTGATTGGGCAAATCATTTCACCCCTCCGCACAATGAGGGTGACCCCCGTCACCATGACTACCGCCATTCACAATGTTCCCTGAGGCTGGAGCCTCCCCTACCAGCCCCAAGTCTCCTGGCTGGACTTCCAGACCCCACTGGGCCTGCTGAGGCTGTTCCCAGGATCGACCACAAGGGGGCACAAGACCCCCGTCCTGGACAGCTCCCTGGTTGGGAAATCCTGGGCCTCCTAGGAGACCCCTCCCCAGCGCCCGGCTGTACTTTGCCAGCCTTTGGCTTGGGCTTGGGCCAGTGCACCTGTGTCTGCCGTGGAAGGATGGGGATTGATTTAATCCTAGGGAATAATGGATGTGGGGAGGAGACCCTGGTGTGGTGTAGACCCTGCAGGCAGAGGATCTAGATTTAACTTATTTAAATTAAAGAAATAAATGAATTAATTACATTGAAATAAATAATTCTGTTCGTTTTAGGATGCTGAGCAAGCGGCTTAAGACTCCCTAGGCCTCCGTTTCCTCATCTGGACTAAATGTCCTCGTGTTCTGTCCAGCCCCCAATCTAGGGGGGCTGATGCGAGGAGTCACACACGAACCAGGAACCGGGAGCCTGAGTCTCAGGCCCACGGCCGCCGATAACTTGCTGAGGGAGCTGGAGCCAATCAGCCGTCTCATCTCCCTCCCCCGGGCCACGGGGGACCCCTACTCTGTGGCCCAGAGCCGCGTACCTGTACGATCTAGTGGTCGAAGGAATGTTTGAAGAGTAGAACATCTCCGTGTTGTACAAAGAGCGGTCGGTGGCGGGAGAAGGAGGAGGGTTCAGGATCTGGGGGAGAAAGAACACGAGACTCGGCATCTCACACTCACGCTCATCACGCCGCTTCCTCCGTGGGAGCCACCGGTCTGGCTCCAAAAGGGCTGCCGAGGAGGCTCAAACCCAGACCACGGGCCCTCCTAGAGACGCACGGCGGAGTCCTTGTGGGAAAAGCCATCCACAGAAGTGATCGCGACCCAAAACCCAATCATAATCGAGGATGAGAGAGTCAGAGTTCATCTAGGCTAGGGAAGAAGCCCTTGAGGATCTATGGATGGATTTCAAGGGATCTTGGCCAGCACGGTGTGCACCGAGGAAATCAGAGACAAAGCAAAATGACCCCTGGCCTGAAAGAAACAGAATGGGACCCACCAAACCCCATGTAATTCCCTGAGAAGACCAGGCTAGTCAGTGTGGGCGCCTTCTCCTCCCCTAATCAGCAAGGCTGGCCGGTGATCAATACCGCAACGAGGAGACAAACTCACAGAGAGAGACAGAAGTGTCCCAAAAAGGGAAGAGCGGATCGAGGAGGAAACAGTGGTTACCGCGTACCTGGCTGCAGAGAGATCAGGGAGAACGAAAACAGAGCACAGCCCCCCAGTGGTCCTCCCTTTTGCAGCTGTGCTCCCCAAGACCACCCAGGGAAGCTCATCTCCCTTTCCTCCCTGTCTCCCCTTCCTCCCCGATGAGTTTTGCCCTCATCGTGCTCCCCAAGACCACCCAGAGAAGCTCATCTCCCTTTCCTCCCCGTCTCCCCTTCCTCCCCAGTGAGTTCTGCCCTCATCATCCAAATGACGCTCTTCTCTCTAGAGTTCTGAAAAATCCCGTGGGTTCTCCTCAAAACTCGTCCTTCTCACCGGTTCCCACTTTTCTCATCCTTCCAGGTCAGCTACCACTCTCCTGGTTCCCCTCCTACCCATCCAACAGCTCCTTCTCTGTCTCCTTTCTTGGAGGACTCCTCGCTCTCCTTCCCCCTCAAACCCTCTAATGGTGAGTGTTTTCCAGGGCTCCATCCTCATCTATATTCTTTGGCTTGGTGATCTCATCAGTTTCCACATCCCCCTCTCAATTAACTTCAGTGTTTCCCTCTGACCTCCAGAATTAAATAGAAAATTCTGTGTTGGACGTTCGGAGCCTTGAAAACCTCCCCCTTGAAAAATGGAACACGTTGCATTGTTGGTGGAGTTGTGAACTGGTCCAACCATTATGGAGAGTGATCTAAAACTACGTCCAAAACCCATGAGACTGAATACCCCTTGATCTAGGTCTGTATCCCAGAGAGATAAAAAAGGGGTAAAGACGTTCGGGAAAATGTTGAGAGTTCTTTGTGTGATGGCAAAGAACTGGAAATTGAGGAAATGTCCATCACTTGGGGAATGGCCGAACAAGTTACAGTTTATGAATGTAACGGAATATTATAGCTTCATAAGAAATGATCAGGGGGCAGCTAGATAGTGTAGTGGTTAGAGCACCAGCCCTGAAGTCAGGAGGACCTGAGTTCAAATCTGTCTCAGACACTTGACACTTCCTGGCTGTATGTCCCTGGGCAAGTCACTTAACCCCAACTGCCTCAGGGAAAAAAAAAAGATCAGCAGGCTGATTTCAGAAAAGCCTGGAAAGACTTAGACGGACTGATGCTGAGGGAAGGGAGCAGAACCCGGAGAACCTTGTAGCCGGCAACAACAAGATTACGCGAGGATCAGTTCTGCCGACCCTTCTCAGCAATGCCGTGATCCAAGACAATTCCAGCAGACTGGGATGCAAAACGCATCTGCATCCTGACTCCCGACTCTGGACACTGAGTGCGGATTGAAGCTCACTTCTGTTCTAGCTTCCTCAGAGGCTTTCCCTTTTGTTCTAAGTCTTCTTTCACACCCGGCCAAACATGGAAATACGCTTTAAAGGGCTGAACGCGTGTGACCTCGATGCGATTGCTTGCTGTCTCGGGAAGGGAAGGGACAAAACTCGGCAACTCAAAAGCTGAGAAAATGAATGTGGAAAACAATCTTTCCGTGTGATTGAAAAATAAAATACTATTAAAAGGGGAAACCCGCACCCCTGACCTTTCCCATCTTCCTCCAGCTCACACTCCTTCTCCACGTCGTCCTCACGCACCAGACCCTGACTTTGTGGCTGCTCCCGGCACTTTACGGCTCTCTTCCTGCAAGCGGCCCTTCTCCTCCCTGCTTATGGACTTTCCTGCCTCCCTGCCTCGGTCTTCCCTCTGTTGACTTTTTGAGTCTCTCAGATCATCCCTATGTGTAACTGGCTGTCCCCCAATTACAGACGGAGGTCTCCTTGAGGATGGGGACCGGCTTTTGCTTTGGTTTATATCCCCAAGGCTTAGCCCAGTGCTTGGAACATGGTAGGTGCCTAATGAATCCTTATTGACTGACCGACACTCTATCGGCTCTTCCCGGGAAGAACTAATAAGAGTAACCATAGTACAAACGTCACTGCCGTTCCCATGATACCACTTAACAGACTTGATCTCATTGACTCAGACAGCAGCCCAGCTGTGGTTCTCAAAACTAGGCTGTAAATGTGGCCTCCGACAATGCTCTGTGTGCAGTAGGCATTTAATAAATGCTTGTTAATGGAAAGGAACCATCCTCTCCTGGGTCTTTCGTGTCTCGGGCGAGACTCTGTGCTTTTGCTGCTCATCAGAATTAATATTTTAGGTCATGAAATCGACGGATCACTAAAATCCGGCCCTCACCACACTGTCGTATCCCAAGTTCTCACTCCAACAAACGCCGGCTCCCCTGAATCGTCTGAAGTAATGGGCGGACGGGCCCACGAGAGTGATGGAAACCCACAGCTTCTTACAACTCCTAATCCCGGCCAGTGTCAGCCGAGAGTTTGGGCCCGTCCTCCAAGGGCCCCTTTGGCCAAGTGGGCCTGGTGTGACTTCCTGACGTGCCCTCGGGCCCCGAGAGGCTTTTTTGGGGGTACAATCCTGAGCATCCATTGGAGAGCAGAGGCCGGGTCAGAGATAAAAAGGCCAGGACTAGAGCAGGGGCCTGAGTGGCAGAAAGCCCGAGAGAGCCGGCCCCCGATGTCCCGGTGCTTCCCTTCAGCCGCGGCCTGGGATCTGGCTTCCATCCCGGCAGCCGCCTCCCAGCACCATCGGCAGGGGCTCTTTGGATCTCGCCGGACTCCCAACCCTTGTGTCCACAATGGCCGCTTCCTCTGGAGAGCGGTGGAGTTTGGGGACCAGGCTCTGCCCCCGGGAAGCTGGTGCTGAGCTCAGGGATCCGAGCCCGCTTTCTCCCGGTCACTGGCTATCAGAGCGCCAAGCCTTTGAGAACATCACGGTCCAAGGGAAGAGAAGGGCCCGGTTCACAGCAAGCCCATGGCCAGAAGTGGCGCTGAGAGCCAGGAGTCCAACACCAACATCTGGGACTCCCCAAGGTCGATCTCATTCCGTCTGTCTCCGTTCCAGGTAGCGTGGCCCACCGGCTTTTGGCCTTTGGGCAGAGCCAGGCCCGTCCCCCGGGCACCATAATTGCCAGGGCCGTCTCTGGCTTATTGGCGTCCCATCCGGCCCCAAAGGAGCAGCCTCTGGCCAGCGGGCTCAGGTCGTCTCGGCCCTCACACCCTCAGGGCCCAGAGTCCTTCTCGGCACCCGACACGGAGTTCTCGAACGCGTGGGAATCGGGCTCAATCAGGCCCAAAGATTCGAGCTCACGAAAGAACAAAGAGAAGGAAGGAACGAGAAGGGGAAGGAAGTGGCGCTCCAGGGGGAAGCTTGGCCCTCATTCTCCAATGACTGGGCCTTTGACTCCGTGGCGCCTGCCCTTCTGGAAGGGGGAGACTGTGAGAAAAGCCCCCCCCCCCGCTCCCTCCCAGCCCCCTCCCGCTCACCTGCGGGTATAAAGTGGCTTTAGTGCTGGACGAGCTGCTGGACGAGGCCCCGGTGACATGGTTCCGATCGTAGAGGGGTAGACCACTGCTGCCCCCCATGAGGCTCATGGAGCTGATCATGGACTTGCCACAGGAAATGCCTGGAGAAAGATGGGGGGACAAGGTGTGTTGGGGGGCTCCCCATCCTGGCTCACCACTGGGGGTGCTCCCTGGCTGCATCACCTAGGACACCTTGGAAAGCCCAGAATTTCTGAGGGGGGGCGATGTGCCCATCTGGCCCACGATCGTCCCGTCACCCCGCCTTGTACGGTGACCCTGGGAGGGGGGACCTTGGAACCCCTGAGGTCGCCGGCCCACTCCCCCTTGGAACAAGCTCCAGCGTCCTTCCTGAGCCGAGCCCACCTTTCCCCCCGTTCCTCCCAGGTCCCACTTTCCCTTTTCCAGGCCGAGTCTCAGCTGGGTCTCCCACGGGACAAACTCAAGGCCCTTCCCAGGAGCCCTGCTCTTCCCTCTGACGCTTTCCAGTTGACCTAAACTTCCTAAAGCGTGTCCACCAGAACAGGATGAGAGACCCAGGTCTGGGCCCCGGCGTCCAGCCCCATCACCGAGGTTTGAGACCTGCCACGGCAGGCGGAGCAGATGGCGCGCCCCTTCTGCCATCTTTCTGGCTCCATTATCCCTACGGGATTGCACCCCATATTCCACAGCGTCAAACGGGACGGCATTCCTATCCCGCCCACCACCCCGAAGACCAAGGAAAGTCTAAGTAACAGTGCTAATAGAGATGCCCGAGTTGGGTCTGCCGGGCACTTTGTGCCCACCTTCCACCGGAGCTTCCCACCCCTACCTGTAAAGGTGCCGTGCTGAGAGCTGCCGGGGGCGATGAAGTTGAGGGGGACGTGAGGAGTGCCGCTGACGTACTCGTGGGGGAACGGCCCGCTGGCGCCCGTGTATCTCTGGCAGATCACCCGCTGGCACACGAAGTACATGCCGCCCATCACAAAGAGGGAGAGGATGATCCCGATGACGGGGCCGATGGCATTACTGTGGGAGGGGGGGTCGTCCGAAGGGGGCTTCGTGATTTCTGCCAAAACAAAGAGAGGAAGAGTCAAGGGAACTCTAAAAGCGACGGAGTCATCTTGGGGAAGGGAAGAAGTCCCAGCTCCCTGCCCCTGACCCCATGGACCATCCAGAATCCGGGGCCTTGGGGCCCCAGGAGGACCGGCACAATGTGAGCCCCTGACCCCTTATTTGGTGCATCAGTCAGTAGAGGCCGAGGGTGGGATAGCCAGCGGGGGTCTCGGAGCCAGGAAGACCCCCATTCAAAGCTCCTCTGATCTACTGCGGCTCCTACCCCCGGGCAGCTCACTGCCTGGGCCGAGCTTCCAACTTAGTGACAAAGGGGCTACCCCAGAATCTGGACCATCTGGCCTTCTTGCCCCACGTTATCTCCTTCACACCTGCCCCCACATCCCAGGAAAAGCCCCTCACCAGGAAGATTGCTCCAGCTCCGTTTGGACCCCCTGTTGGAGGGCTGGCAGATGGAAGAGCCTCCCGAAGCCCAGCCAGCTCCTCATTCCCACCGGCTGCTCTGCTCGGCTTCCCCTCCCACCTGTCCCTGCCCCCCACATTCGCCCCCCTTCTACTTTTCCTCCTTTTGTGTCCTGTCTTCCCCCATTAGCTTGTAAGCTCCTCGAGGGCACGTTTGTATCCCGGGGCCTCAGCACAGGGCCTGGCACACAGCAGGCACTTAAAACATGCACGGAATTGGACCGTGAGGGCATCAGCTGGGGTCTGAACCCCCTCCCCTCCCCATGAGCCCCACTCACCACACAAGAGCTCATCGGAGCCATCCATGCAGTCTGGGAAGGAGTCACATTGCTGCTTGATGAGGATGCACTGGCCGCTGGCGCAGCGGAACTGGTTGGGCAGGCAGATGGCTGGCGGGGAGAAAAGACAAGATCAAGCAGCCTGCCTCTGCCTGCCAGCCCGCCCCTGCCCGCCAGCCCTGCTGCCAAGGACGGGGACCTTGTCCCGAACATCTGGGGTCTTTAAGTATCCCGTGAGCCGCAGAATTTCACTTGGTCGTCCGATAAACATCATCAGACACTGCGGGTGTGCAGACTCCTGGGCTCGCCATTGGGAGGGGGTGTTGCAAGGGCCCAGGATTGCATGGGGCAGCGGGAGGGTGAGCTCTGCCAGTCCCAACGGCCTCCCTCCAGCCCCAATGGCCTTCTCCTCCTCCTGCCCAGCCTTGCCCTCCATCCCCAATGGCCTTTCTTCCTCCTCCTCCTGTTTAACACCACTGATGACCCTCTCCTCCTCCTCCTGCCCAGCCTTCCTCTGCCTTTCTTCCTCCTCTTCCTCCTCTTCCTGTTTAACATCACTGATGACCCTCTCCTCCTCCAGACTCCTCTCTGGGTTCCTGCCCTGCCCATCTGATGACTCCATGTTTGCATCTTCACCCAAGCTGAACCCACCAATCTGGGAGCGTCCCACAGGGACCTGACAGAGTCAGAGGTATCAGTCCTCCCAGAACGCCCCTTTGGAAGAGGCCAGATGGCCCACTGAGGCACAAATCCCTTAATCAATCACCCTTGGGCCAAGGAGACTTCTGGGAGAGCTGACTAGACCCCGACCACAAGAATCTCCGTTACTTTTCCTATCAAAGGGAATGGGGGCCGAGGCGGGCTGGGGGGGGGGGCTGAGTGGGGCCGAGCAGACTCGTACCCCCTTTCAAACTCTCCATTCTGGTCTAACTGCAGATCTTGCCGTGTCCTGAGTCCAGGACTCCCCCCGCCCCCTCCAGGCCTGGGCAAGGCTGTTCCAGGTCTGACAGACCCTCCCTCCTCAGAATCCCCTTCTGGATATCGGACAAGAACGGAAGCTTCCCGAGGGCAGGGCTCCTTTGGCGCCCCGGCCCCCGTCACACGCCCGGCGCAGAGCGGCGGGGGGGCCCAGCCCGCCAAGGGGTCGCTGTACCGTCACAGTCGGCTTCGTCGGACTTGTCCTGGCAGTCGATCTCGCCGTTGCACCGCCACCGCAGGTCGATGCACTGGCCCTTCTCACACTGGAACTGGGCGGCCGAGCACACGGGGCAGTCCGCCTCGTCGCTGTGGTCGTCGCACTCCGGGAAGCCGTCGCAGCGCCAGGCCATCGGGATGCAGTCGATCTCCCCCGTGGCGCAGGTGAACTGGTCCGGGGAACACGTCGGGGGTTCTGGGGGAGGGAGAGCACGCGGGCCCGGCGTCAGCGAGCTGGCGAGCGGCTGGTCGTGGCTTCTGCCGCGGCCATCGAGACGGAGGCGCACACAGAGTGTGCCCACGGGCACGCACACACTTACACATGCACATATTGTCACACACTCACACACACACACGCACACACTCACACAGACACACACACACACTCACACACAAAGCCCGCCGGATCTTTCAGATGCTTGCTGAGATCTGGAAGGATGTGGACGTCAGTGACTGTAACCGCCTCATTTTACAGAAGGGGAAACCGAGGCACGGAGAGGCTTCACGCTGCCTAGGAAGGCCGAAGGAGCCCGAGGGCCCAGCACCCACCTCCGCAGGTCAGGAGGTTCTGCAGCAGCACCAGGTGCACGGGGCAGGAGCACCGCGGCGTCCCGTCTCCTTTGGCGATACAAATGTGCGAGCAGCCTCCGTTGTCTCGGGAGCACGGATGGGCGGCTGCAGGGAGGAAGGAGATCCCCGTGGGCTCCCAGGACAGGACTGCTCCCCTCCAGACCTCATGTTCCAATGGGGTCTCTGGGGACCCCTCGTGCTCCGCCTCCCAGCCAGGGGTGGAAGGGCGGCAGTGGCCATGGAGACCAAGATGTGAGCCATGAAGCCACTTGGGGAGGGTCCCACAAACACTGGCCGCCCTTACGCTTCAGCGCTAAAGCCGGGAGTCGGCCGTGTGGAACGGTGCCCGTGGTCTCTCCTATGGGTGGGGGAGAGGTTATTTCTGGGGCGCTGGAGGCAGCGAGCCTCATCCCTCTGGGTTCAAGTCCAGCCTCAGACACTTCCTAGCTGGGTGATCCTGGGCCAGTCACTTCTCCCTGCTTGCCTCAGTTTCCTTATCTGTCCAATGAAGGGAATGGCCAACCCTCCAGACTCTGCTGAGAAGACCCCCAATGGGGCCAAGAAGTGTTATGGCCATTTTACAGAGGAGCAGTGATGGTGGGAGCACCATGGGGCTCAGGGAGCACTACAGAGAATCAGAAAGGTCACAGAGCACCACAAAGCACCATGGGGCTGAGGAAGCACCACAAGAGAACCACAGGGGTTATGGAGCACCATGGGGCTCAGGGAGCACCACAGAGCACTGAGGGGCTCAGGGAGAACCATGGAGAATCACAGGGCTTAAGGAGCACTACAGAGAAACAGAGGGAATATGGAGCCCCATGGAGCACCACAGAGTTCAGGGAGCACCACGGAGCACCGCAGAGCTCAGGGAGCGCTCGAGCCTCACAACAGCTGCCCCAGAGCTGAGGCAGAGCACCTCGGCCGAGGTCCCACAGTCCCCAAAGGCCCGAGCCTGCCTTTCTCGGCCCCAGGACTCAATCAGGGCACCCGTGGGAGCCCAGGGCATCAAGGGTACTGGACCCAAAGGATTGTCCTGTTCAAGCTTCTCATTTTACAGATGAGCAAACTGAGGCCCCAAGAAAAGGAACATTTGTTAAGTGCCGCGCTCAGTGGGGGGGAGACCAAGAGGAAACAAAATAACCCTTGCGCTCCAGAAGAGGTTAAGAGGCAGACAACAGGCAAGGGATACAAAGTAGCATCCTGGGGTGGGTGGGGTCAGGAGAACCCAAAGGGGCTTCCTGGAGGAGGTGTCCCCTCGGCTGAGCCGCGAAGGAAGCCGGGGAATCCGGCCAGCGTCCGAGGAGCCAGATGGAGCAACGGCCGGCCCGAGGAGGCCCCCTTACCGAACTCCTCCATGTCGACCTCTTCCACGGCGTGGATCCCCGTGAGGTGAGAGATCCGCCCCTGGATCCGGGTTCTCTTGTAGCCGCCGGTCTTCTCCACGCGCTCGATCATCTGCTGCTGGCGGTCAATCCAGTACAGGTGGTCGCCCAGCACGGTCAGGCCCACCGGCTGCACGATGTTGGCGTCTTCCAGAGTCACGCGGTTTGCGCCTGAAAGAGATGGGCGGTCACCCAAGGAGGGCCCGGACCCCTGGGATCTCTCGGCTCCGGCGGGTGCCCTGATGGCGTGCTGGGGGTCCCGCGGGCCTAAAAGGCAGGCGGGGAAAGCCGATGCCCGGCCCGGGGGCCGGCCCTCGCCCAAGCAATCGATATTCTTCTGTGAAGAAGGCGCTACGAGCTGGGCGCTCACTGGGTAAACACACCAAGCGCGATGCTCTCAGCGGGGGCACGCTCTGCCTCCGCGGGAAGGACCGTGACATCCGGCTGAGAGCCGACGGCCTGCTCCGCGGCCGCGCTGAAGGCCTTAGGACGGACGTCGTCCGCTCCCAGAGAAAGAACCGACTGCGTCTGAGTACGACATTTTCAATATTTCCTCTCTTTTTAAGGGTTTTTTTTTTGGGGGGGGGATCTATGTTCTCCTTCACAACATGACTCCTGTGGACGCGTTTGCCATAATCTCAGCGCCTTCTCAGTGAAGACGGAGGTTAAGGATGAACGGAGAGAATCTAGAACTCCAAGTTTGAAAAACAAATGTAAGAACTTGTTTTCCTTGGAACTGGGGGAATGAAAATAGGAAAGAAAGAAAGATAGAAAATTTTAAAAAAGACAGAGCTTGTTCCTGGGATAGCCTCAGCCCTGGGGGGCAAGGGGGGCCTGGAGTCCCTCAAGACCATCAGGAAGTAGATTTAGAAAATTATAAGATAATATAATTATATTATATAGATATATATATAATTATAATATGGAAATAGAAATATATAAGCAAATGTAGAAAATGATAATGATCATCATAGAAATATAAAATATATATTATATGATGATTATTATAATTTATGTTTTATATTATAAATATATAAATGTAAAATAAAGGTAAAGTCGTTATATAAAATTATTTATATATCATATAAATCACTCTATCATTATATAATATATATCACGTAAAATCATTTGGCAGAGGTGGGACGGCTTCTGAGTCGCCTCTCTGCCCAGCACGTCCCGCTGCCTCCGACGATAACGCCAGTGACGTAGGGACAAGGACGTGGCCCTTGCGGGTCAGCACCACGTTTTATTCTATGAGGATCCAACCCTGGGGGAGGGGTGCTATCCTTAGCACCCCCATTTCCAAATGAGGGCTGCGTGTGCCTTACCCACAGTCCCAGGGCTGGCAAGTGTTTGCCAGGGGCTTGAGGAACCTACCTCATTTCAGGGGGGCAACCAGATGGCGCCGCCCAGCTTCAAGCACCTAAGAGATTAGGGTCATTCTAAGATGCTCAGAAACACCCCCCCAAAAAAGGAGGGGCCTTTTCCTCAGCGTCCCAGAAAAGTCCCTCAGTCCTTAGGTAGCCCTAGAGTTGCCTAGAAGTGTTCTAGAGTCTGGGATTCGGGGTGATGTGGGCACTGGCCCTGAACTTTGGGGGTTCCCTCAACCACTGCAGGAAGCTTGAATTCGGAAGACAGAGGGCACACCTTGGTCATCCCCGTGCAAGCTGGGGGACCCCTGCACTGAAAAGGCCCCGATGGGGGGCCATCGAGGGCCAGGCCGGCCGCGGAACCGACGCCAGAGAGCTCACCTGACAAATCACAGCTTTCGATGCGTTTCAGGTCGGCGTCCACCCAGAAAAGCTTGCCGAGATTATTGTCGACGACCAGGGCCACGGGCCGGATGAGGCCGGTGGTGAACAGCACCTCCCGCTCGGTGCCATCCAGGGCCGCCCGCTCGATCTTGGCAGCCCGCTCCTGCATGTTGGTGAAGTACATGTACCTGCCAAGGGCAGACACGGGCCGTGAGGGAGGCGGCCGGCGCCTCCGGAGGGCAGCCACGCGGCCATTTCTCATCTTCCCTACGGCACAGGGTGGCCCCGCTGACCCCATAGCTAGTTAGTGCTGGCCCTGCAGTCGGGGGACCCCAGAGGATGAGTCCTGCTCACTGCAGACCCAGCATGCTCGTATACGGGGCCGGGGGGAGGGGGATGGTCATTTTAAACAGGTCCAGTGAGTGGGCAATGGAAAACGGGCAGAGGCTGGCTCTGTACCCGGAGGAGCCTCTTAAAAATGACATTGTCCAATAATGGGGGGAGTGAGCTCTTTATCCCTGGGAGTACGGGGAAAGAGCTTCTCAGAGATGGCTCAGAGGGGGCGGCTGGGAGAAGCGATCGCGCTCAGAGGGGCCTCCTCTCCCAGGGCAGCCGGGAGAAGCGATGGCGCTGGACGGCACAGCACGTCCAGCCCAAGAACTCAGCACAATATTCCTTTCAAACTCCAGCTGACCGTTACAGGACACCGGGGCCGGGCACTCGCAGCCCGCCTCCAGCTTAGCGCCTTTGGGAGGGGGCAGGGCCTGCCCGAGAGCCTATCGCTAGGAGCTGGGTCTGGGGGCTCACGCCCCCGGATGGGGGGTTCAGCCCGGGACCCTCTGCCGGGCTAGGCTGCCCCGGAGCCCCGTGGTCGGGCCCTCACCCGCGCTCGGCGTTGACGGCGATGGCCCTGGGCTTGTCGTGGTCCCCGCGCAGCACCACGCCGATGGCTTCCCCGCTCAGCCGGTGCACGTTGACAGTGTCGGTCACCTCGCAGGTCCAGTACAGGGTGTGGCTGTACATGTCAATGCTGAGGTCGTGCGGCTGCTTTTCCGAGTTCTGGCCCTGGCCGGCGGAAGTCACCACAAAAGGCTGCGGGAAGGACGCAGAGAAAGTTCAGAGGGCGGGGGGCCTGGACTGCGGGCTCTCGCTAACTCGTAGCCAGCCTGGGGAGCCCGGCATGCAGTAGGAGCTTAATAACCGCTGGGTAACTTATTCAGGAAACAGCAAGCACCCAATAGGTGGCAGGCACTGGGGAGAGCATCTGCTCCCAGGGAGCTTACACCCTGCTGGGGAGAGGAGCCCCAGTGGGTCCAGGAGATCAAATTAGCCAGTAGACCTGGATTCAAATCCTACCTCTGACACTGACTAGTCTTGTGACCATGGACAAACTGTTAAAGCTCTCCCAGCCTCAGTTTCTCCATCTGTAAAATGGGGATAACAGCAGTGCCGCCTCACAGAGCTATTATAAAGGACTGAGGTAAAGCATAGAAAGAGTTGGCATTTTCCCTCCATCTCCTGGTGCCCCCTGGTGCTCATCATATTGACACCGGGCACAGTGTGGAACCCCGACTGGCACAGGGCACAGCAGCTCAGGGATCCTGGGACTCCCTGGACGCTGGGATGACAGGGCTGGCTCTGCGAATCCTAAAGCACCACATCAATGCGAGCCGTCGTCATTATTGTCACGGGACCTGGGCAGCGAGGGCCAACCCTCTCCTTGACCTTGAGAGGACTGGAAATAATCCCCGAATACCCGCCACGGGCACTGCCCGGGCCGGCCCGGCTCCTCCACTCTACATCATCTCAGATTTCGGGGATCAGGTGCCCCAGGGCTCCCCATGACTGGCGATGGGCACTACCCGCTGCCTGTGCTGGGAGAATGGGCTCCCTCATGCTGTACTTTGGAGTGGAACTAATGCCATTGGTACAGGCGGTTCCCACGAGGCAACGGCCTCAATTAATGCAGACTGATGCCACGGCTGCCATCAGTGTCAGGGCGGTTTGGGGCCCGGGGACAGGACACGCGGGCCCCCCCGGGGCCCAGGGCCAACATGTCAGAGCTGGCCTTCCAGACGCAGCCTGGGGCCGCCGATCTTGCTGCAGGCTGGTCCACTGGGGAACGGCCGAGCGTACCACGGCCACGAGTGCCATGGACACTCTTGTGCTCAGTGAAAGGATGACAGGGAAGACTTGGACCAACTCAGACAAGGTGACGCGAGCAGAGCAGGACGGAAACGTCCACAGGCTCTGAAGCGGCTTTGGCACTCGGACCCCCTCAGGGACCAGTAGGAATCCAAAGGGCTCCCCGAGGTGAAGACGCGGGGTGCGAGTGCTCCTTATTGGGGGGACCCCGTTTTGGGCAAAGACTAGATCTCTGGGGAGAGACTCCTTGCTCTAAAGCCCCCTCAGAACCTGGAGATTTTCTCCAACTCTCGAATCCTTCTTCAACCCCAGGGGAGACGCTTTGCCCCTCAGGACGCCAAGCGGGCCACGACGCGCAGCGTCGCTGAGGATTTGGGGGGAAACTGCAAAGGGAACTTTCCCAACTGCCCCATGGCTCGTGAAACATCTCCTAAAGGCCGCCTGGCACAGCAGGACCGGCCCTTCCTGGGGCCGTTAGGCCCAAGAGCCTTCTCCGGGGGGAAGTGCCCACCCAACAACCAGCACTTTCTGGCCCCGGCCCGCCCTCCCCAGTGAGAGATGGGAGAGAACGGCCCAGGCCAGGCAAAGACACGCCATGAGCGCCATTTGGGGACGCAGAAGAGCCCTGGCCAGGGGCTGGAAAGTCCGGAGCCTTTGCCCACAACAGAGTCCGAACCTGGGCCGGCCAGAAAGGCTCCACGGATGCGACTGAAGGAGGGCTGGGGGCTGGGAAGAGCTCAGCGGGTGGTCCTGTCGCCCCTGAGCCACGGGCTCAGCAGGCAAGCTGACTGGCTTTACCTGGGCGCTGGGGCACCCCTTGGCTCAGGGGATGGTTAGACAGAGCCGGCCCAACATGGTGGGGGGGGGGCAGGCTGATGAGCTGACCCTTATGGAGGCCGTGAGGAAGTGCAGAGAGCACAGAGCTGGACCAGCAGCCTCTGGGCCCAGCCTCAGACACTCAGGACCTGTAGAGGCTGGGGGGGAGGGGGTCCTGTGCAGGGTACCCTGCCCCAGGTGCAGGGTAAAATGTAAAGCACCTGGCAAACCTTAAATGCTAGCTAGGGGCAGTCTCATCAACATCACCTTCCTCCTGCTCGCCTCCTCCTTCCCCCTTTCCCCTTCTTCCTCCTCTTCTTCCTCTCCTCTTCCTCCTTCTTCTCTTCTTCCTCCTCTCCTCTTTCTCTTCCCTCTCTTCTTCCCTTTCTCTTCCTCCTCCTCCTTCCCCTTTTCCTCCCCTTCCTCCTCTCCTCTTCCTCTTTCTCCTCCCTCTCTTTCTCCTTCCTCCTCCTCTCCTCTTTTCCTTCTCCTCAGTCTCCTTCTCCTCTTCCTCCCTGTTTCTCTGCCACCTCCTCCTCTCTGTTCTTCTTCTCCTCCGTTTCTCCCCCTCTCTTTTCCTTCTCCTCCTCTTCCTCCTCTCTTCCTTTTTTCCTCCTTCTCCTCTCCTTCTCTTCCTCTTTCTCTTCCCCCTTGCTCTCTCTCTTCCTCCTTCTTTCCTCCCCTTCCTCCTCCCTCTCTTTCTCTGCTTTCTCCTCCTCCTTTTCCTCCTTTCCTCCTCCAGAGGGCTATCTCTGCCCCAAGGGCACCCATCCCCTGCCCCCTCCAAGGCCCGGCGGGCAGACTTGCCTGGCTGCCGTCGTCTCTGGCCCGTTTGATGTTCTGGCGCCCATCCACCCAGTAGATGAACTTGTCCAGCGGGTCGTAGTCGATGGCCCTGACGTTGCGCAGGCCGTGCAGCGGGAGGACCACGTCCGGGCTCTGCTGGTCATCGGGGATCATCCGGCTGATGGCAGACTTCTGACTAAACAGCAAGAAGGTTGTGGGCGCTGAATGCCGGGGTCAGAAAGGGGAAAAGGAGAAGTCGGGTGAGAGAAGCCAGGCCGCGGTGCCCGTGTCCTACTCTGGGGTGCCAGGCGAGGCTCCGGCTCCTTTCTAGATACTGACACCAGGAAAAGGCCCCCCTCCCACTCTGGATGCCCCCCCAGAGGCTTTGACTGTAGCCTAGCAAGGACCTGGCTCGTTCCTCAAACCCCGAGCCCCCACGTTTGGCCCAGAACTGGATGATTTGCTTTTTGGTCTGAGGCTTTGAGCCAAGCTGCCCCCTGATGCCCGCCCGGACTCTGAACGTCCCGCCAGGGAGGCCGAGACTCGGAGTAGGGCACCTGGCTGGGTGACGGTCGTATCATCAGAATCCTAGGGCAGCGGTTCCTGCTCTCAAACACCCACTGAAGAACTATCTAGACTTGTTCTAGTCCTAGAAATTTCAGAATAAAGAACTTGGGGAGACAAAGGGGACCAGGAGGTGTCTGGGAAGGTTCCTCGTTCCGTTTAGTGCATGAGGCACCCGGAACATGGGGCAAGAACCTGCCTTCAGGGAGCTTACAATCGGGTAAGATAAAATCCGACGGATTCTAACATACGTGAAAGCCCGTCTCCCGCCTCTGGGCCCTGGCGTCAGCTGTCACTTAATAGCAAACTCTGTCTCCCCTCTCCTGCTTAAAGGCCCGAATCTCCATCAAGGCCGGCTCAGCTATCGCCTCCTCTCGGGGTCTTTCCCGACTCCCCCCGCTCTCCCAAAATTACATTGACTTTTTTCAGCCCTCGTATTAAATCAAACCAAAATAAAGTCAAGTTCCTCAACAACAAATACTGCTTCCTTCGCGTCTGTCGACCCGGCACAGCGCCGGGCACACGACGGGCGCCTAATCACCGCGCCGAACGGCTGAGCCCGTTTGTTAACTGGAGGAACGACGCGCTACGCTGCCGAGTGGACAGGAGCTCGGGGCCCTCCCGCTCCCCCAGCCCCAGCGGTTCCCGGGGAGGTTGGCCCGAAGGGGGGTTCAAGGCACGTACAGCTGCAGTTCCTGTGGTTGGGGTCCAGGGTGTAATGGATCGCACATGCACATCTGTAGCCATCGGGGACGGCCAGGCACAGCTGGCCGCAGTGTCCGTTGTTCTGCACGCAGTCGTTCAGGCCGTCCTGGCGGGAGGAGTGGAAGACCAGGATGTCCATCACGAAGTCCAGATGGCTCTGGATCAGCGTCCGGTTTTTGCCGTTAAGCTTGTTGGCTCTCTCGATGCTGTGGAGGTTCCAGTCGGTCCAGTAGATGTAGTCGCTGTACTGCGTCAGCCCGAAGGGGTGCGGGAGGTCGTCGGCGATGATGATCCTTTCCTGACCTGAAGGGGCAAAGGCACGTGGGGTTAGCGGTCGGGAGACGAGCTCCCGGAAAGCGGGAAATGCCCCCTAACCCGTCGGAGCGGGGGGAGAAGAGAAGGGGCTCGGGCCGGAGGTTCCGGTTCCCCTCAGGGGAGGGCCAAGAGCAACGGCTGGATGTTGTCCCAGCCTGCGGCCCCGGACCTCGGGCACTAGAACTTTTGTTTATCGCGACACAAAAGGAGGGAAGGACTTAGATCCGGAAGGGGCTAGAGGGCCCAAGGGATTCCCCTAAGGTCATGTGACTGGTAAGGAACAGGGCTGGAATTCGAACTCAGGTCTTCTGGCTTCCAATGCCGTGTTTCTGTTGCATGAACGGGCATTGCCACGGACTTGGGAAATGTGCCAGGCTGCCGCAGATTCAGGAGAGCCTCTGCAGGAAGCGAAGGCTATCCCACAAGCCCAACCACCGGCATCACCTGCGTGACGGGGGGAGTCCTGAGGTGAAGCCCCCCCAGGCTCTCGTCAGCAACGTCCCCCCACCACAATAGCGGCACTTTCTGGGTCTCCTGGCCGTCTGAGAGCTACATAAGCACCCGCACATCAGACAGTCACGGTGGCCACAAACATCTGGAGCACAGCTGTAAGCGGGACACACAAGGAGAGGGCTGAGGAAGGCGGCCGTCGAGAAGCCCCCGGACGCGCAGCGGGCGCAGCCGGCTCAGATCAGCGCTCAGCGATGCCGTCTGAGGGCGAAGGGAAGCCGCTGGTTTGGCCGCTTGACTCTTTGGCTGCCTCTAACCAGCCCCCGTGTGGCCCGGTGTAGTCGCGTTCCGGACATTTAAGGCTCGTGCTCCGCTCTCTGAGCCTGGGTCTCAGTTTCCCCATCCGTGAATTCTCAATCCTCACGACTGACTGAATGATTGTCCTTCATTCTCCCAGAAGACCGAAATGCCCTCCCTGTGCTTGAGTCCAGTTGTCCTGGGCCGGTGTCGCCCGACCCGTTCTCAAGTTCTTCCGAGACCCGGAGGCCCTTGCGCTGCTGCTTCTGACCACCTGGCAGCGCCTGCCCTGTCTGACTCTCTGCTGGCAAGAGAGCACGGGGCTTCCAAACACGGTGGCCGGCCCAGAGTCGGGCCCTCGGCAGTTTGGGTCGAGCCAGGAGCCCGGGGTCCGGCGGCTCCTGCTCCGGGGTTCTCCAGAACTCCCCAAGACAGTTCCCACGGCAGCGACTCCGTGTCCCGGGCTGGCACCGGTACCGCGCCCAGCTTTCACAGCAACGAGGGAGCCCGACGGCTCTGTGGACCTCCAGTGTGGCGGGCACTCGGGCACCGCTCCTGCCCACACGTTCCTGGGAGCCTCCCAAACCCTGCTCAGTCTCAGTGGCAGTGTGGACGCCCCTGGGAAGTGTCCGGCAAGGCAAGGGAACCGATACCAGCACTCAGAACTTCTCCATCTGCTGTACCGATGGTTCCGACCCCGGCAGGAAAGTGCTATGACTGTCCAGGTGGGGAAACTGAGGCAGCCTGCTTGGACCAGATGCTGGCTGGGGAATTCTGGGAAATGACTGACCGTGAAAACAAGAGACCTCAATAAAGTGAGAGACGGACAGACAGAGGCGGGCGGGGGCCTTGGGCCGTTGCCCAGAATCCCCCCCATAGACAGCCAGTGTCCACAAGCTCACATTTATAGGGAGGAACCCCCTTTACCCATGAGGCTATGGGACTCCAGGCCTGGGGTATCATCCAGCTGCCCCCACCTGGTTCCTTTTCTGGAGGGAGGCACAGACAGAAATGTGGCCCAGCCCAAAGGGTCTGTGGCAAATCCTCCCTGCCCACTGAAGGGAGAGGGAGCTTCCCTGTGCAGCACACAGTGCCTCGTATACAGAAGGGGCCCAATTAATGTTGGCTGAACTGAACTGTCCTGAGAGATAGGGAAAGACTTGCACTGGTGTTTGTCTGTTTCACTTTAGGAAGCCTAGACCCTGAGTGGGCCCAGGAGCCGTTTGCCCACGTTTGTGCCCGCTGCCCTGCCCGCCCTGGCTGGGCACTGCATGGCCCGCACCCCCCGCTGTCGGGGAATTGGCGCTTAGAGTCACACTCCAGGCCTACCCAGCATGTTGGAGCTCTCAATCATGTTGGTGTCCAGGTCGGTCCAGTAGAGCCTCTGTTCCGCGTAGTCGATGGTCAGGTCGTTGGCCCGCCCCACCTTGTCCACCACAGTGATGGTGTTGGTTCCGTCCATATAGGCCCGGACGATCCTGGGCTTCCCGCCCCACTCTGTCCAGTAGAGGTACCTACAGTGGGACCAGAAGGAACATCAGCGACCTAGAACCATGGATGATAAAAGAGGGAGAGGGGAGGAGGAGGAAGAGAGGGGACGGGAAAGAAAAAGAGAGAGACAAAGGGAGAGACAGAGACAGAAAGAGAGAAACAGAGACAGAGAGAAAGATGGAGAGACAGAGAGAGAGAGAGACAGAAAGAAACACAGAGAGAAAAAGATGGACAGAGAGACAGAGAAGGACAGAGACAGAAAGAGAGAAACAGAGACAGACAGAAAGATGGAGAGACAGAGAGAGAGAGAGAGAGAGAGAGAGATGGACACATAGAGAGACACAGAGGACAGAGACAGAAAGAGAAAAACAGAGAGACAGAGAGAAAGATGGACATACAAAGAGACACAGAGGACAGAGAGAGACAATGGGAGAGAGACAGAGAGAAACAGACAGAAAGATGGAGAAACAGAGACACAAAGACAGAGAGAGAACGGGAGAGAGAGAGAAAGAGAGAAACAGAGACAGAGAGAAAGATGGAGAGACAGAGAGAGATAAAGGAGAGAGACAGAAAGAGAAACAGAAAGAGGGACAGAGAGACACAGAGAAGGACAGAGACAATGGGAGAGAGACAGAGAGAGAGAGACAGAGAGACAGAGAGTGTGTGTGTGGGAGAGGGAAGGAGAGAAAGAACAAGAGAACCGGATTCCGGGGCCATGGGGGACCTTCAGCCTAACTGCGGGTGAGACTTGGAAATGCTGCCTTTAATGCTCTGGGTTAAAGTGAAACATGTCCCTGAACACCAGGGTGACGCCGGCCCCAGCCCATCCTTGGATCTCAAGAACTCTTCCTTCCTTCCTTCCTGCTCCAGCTGAGGCGCTCTCAGTTCTGCCCCTTCTGGAAATGGGGAGAATGGATCTGGGAGCCTCTGGACCCACGGCCCCTGGTTCCAAATCAAGAACCCTTCGCGCTGGAGCCCGCTGCCTCCACAAGGACCCCCCCCCCTCCAAGAGCTGGTCCCAGGATCAGGAAATCCTGAATTCAAATAGAGCGGGAAGCTCATACTGGGCACCGGGGCATTGGCAAGGAGGGCGCCCTTGGAGCCATGGCAGTAAATGACGTTCTTTAAAAAAGCCGTTCGGCACCAGATGGATAATTTTGATTATCTTGAGTTGAAGAGTTTCTGTAGAAACAAGGCGGATGCGGACAAGATTGGGAGGGAAGCATCAAATTGGGAAATCATCTTTACATTTAAGGGTTCTGATAAAGGCCTCATTTCTAAAATATAGAGAGAATTGTCTCATATATGTAAGAATTCAAGCCATTCTTCAATAGATGGGTGGTCAGGGGATATGAACAGACAATTTTCAGGTGATGAAGTTGAAACCATCTCTGGTCATGTGAAAGGTTGCTCCAAATCACTATTGATCAGAGAAATGCAAATTAAGACGGCTCTGGGATGCCACTACACACCTGTCAGATTGGCTAAGATGACAGGAAAAGACATTGACAAATGTTGGAGGGAATGTGGGAAAACTGGGACACTAATACATTGTTGGTGGAACTGTGAACGGATCCAACCATTCTGGAGAGCAATTTGGAACTATGCTCAAAAAGTTGTCAAACTGTGCATACCCTTTGACCCAGCAGTGTTTCTACTGGGCCTATATCCCAAAGAGATCTTAGAGGAGGGAAAGGGCCCCACCTGTGCAAGAATGTTTGTGGCAGCCCTTTTTGTAGTGGCTAGAAACTGAATGGATGCCCATCAATTGGAGAGTGGCTGAATAAATGATGATATATGAATGTTATGGAATATTATTGATCTGTAAGAAACAACCAGCAGGACGATTTCAGAGAGGCCTGGAGAGACTTGCAGGAACTGATGCTGAGTGAAACGAGCAGAATCAGGAGATCATCATACACAGCAACAACAATATTACATGATGATCAATTCTGATGGACATGGCTCTCTGCAACAAAGAATTGTCTCCAACCAGTTCCAATTGTTCAGTGAAGAAAACCATATACACCCAGAAAGAGGGACATGAAATATGGACCACAACGTAACATTTTCATGATCTCTACTGACATTTGTTTGCCTTGTGTTGTCTTTCTCTGATTCTTTTTTTTTTCTTGTAGATAGGATTTTTCTTGCATAACTTCTCAAGCATTTCAACGTTATTGGCATGTAGTGGACTTCCTGCCATCTGGGGGAGGGGAGGGGACTGGGGGTAAAATTTGTAATGGAAAGCTTTGTAAAGATCAATGCTGGGGAACTACCCATACATATGTTATACAAATAAAAAGCTTTAATAAAAAAAAAAAAAAGCCGTTCGGAACAGAGACTCCCGGCCTCCAGGCCGGTCCTCCTCCTCCGTGCTTTACTTGGGGCGGCGTTGGGGCTTGTGGCCGTTCGCCAACTTCTTATTAAAATGAAAAGAGATTTTTTTTTTTAAAGATTGCTAAGTCACTGTAGAAACGCTTCTTCATTTGATCCTCACACCCTGTGAAGAAGGCGTTGGGGGAGTCAGTCTCCCCATTTTACAGATGAAAAAACTGAGACCGAGACCGACAGCAATGGGCTTTCAAGCCCAGCTCGTCCTGCCCCCAGGGAATCCTGAAGCCTCTGCCCACGGCCATGGTGGTGACCACCTAGGGGGCCCCAGCCCCAGCCCCAGCCCCAGCCCCAGCGGGCACTCACCCTTTGGTGGGATCCAGGGCCAGGGATCGGGGGTTGTCGAGATCCTTCCACACGAGAACCTGCCGGTACTGCCCGTCCAAGCGCGCCACCTCGATGCGGTTGGTGCCCGTGTCTGCCCAGTACAGGTTCCTGCCCATCCAGTCCACGGCCATGCCCTCGGGGTAGTCCAGGCCAAACTCAATCACGTGCTCCACCGAGCTCCCGTTCATGTAGGCCCGGCTGATGGTCTGCAAGGGCGGAGGGAGAGCACTGGGTCTTCCCGGCCCAGGAAGAGAGAGAGACAGAGAGAGAAGGGAGAGAGACAGAGAGACAGAGACAGAGAGAGACGAGAAAGAGAGAGAGACAGAGACAGAGAGAGAGACAGGCAGACAGACAGAGATAGAGAGACAGAGAGATACAGAGACAGAGAGAGAGAAAAAGAGAGAGAGACAGAGGGAGAGAAGAAAGGGAGGAAAGAAGGGAGGGAGGAAGGGACGGAGAGAGACAGAAAGCCAGGCCCAAAGCATTCACTGGGAGGGATGACCACCCCCAGAATCTGAGGCAACTCCATGGAAGTGCACCTCCATTTTTACAGCCAAAGACAAGAGTCACGTGCTCTGTGTTCTGGACCCCTTGGGCAGGTCTGGGGGCACTGAGGGAACCCCCCAGGATCATGTGCACAAGCAAATAAGTGGGGCTGCAAAGGAAACCCACCCTAAGGAGCAGTGGCTCCCAACTCAAAGTGAGAGGCAGGTGCCCAGGCTCGGGGCCAGACAGGCTTGGGGGCCCCAGACGGGCGCGCAGCCTCGGGGACAGAAGGGACCTCAAGGCCGGCCCCCAAGGCCCCCCTTTCATACATGAGGAAATGGGGGGGGACTTGGTCAAGGTCACACAGTAACGTGTCCCAGGCAGCTGCAGGCTTCCTAAGTCCAAGGCTGGCGCTCTCTGCGGCCCCTCAGCCTCTGGTGCTTCTGCTCCAAATCCTCAAATTTATCTTTGCCTGCGAGAACCCGCAATGTTGGGGGGATGTGACCGGGGGGGGGAGCAAGTGGGCTGAGTAAGAGAAAAGCCATCCTAAGAATGGTTAGAGCAGGGCTTCTCAGCTCCCCATCTGTGGGGCCTACCTCATCACCCACCAGGTGCAAGAACATGACTCTGAGGAAGCCCCTGGGGCTCCCAGAGTGCTGCCCATGGGGTCCAGGACTCACAGACAGGAGAAGGACTCCAGAGGGAAAGGATCCCAGAGGGAAAGGACCCCAGAAAAAACCCCAGAAAGGACCCCAGAAGGAAAGAACCCCAGAAAGGATCCCAGATAGGACCCCAGAGGGAAAAAACCCAGAAAGGATGGAAAGGACCCCA
>JAJPUD010007283.1:35468-48611 GCA_023553655.1 Myrmecobius fasciatus
GAAAGGACCCCAGAGGGAAAGGATCCCAGAAAGGGCCCCAGATGGAAGAGCCTAGTGGGAAAGGACCCCAGAAAAACCCCAGATAGGACCCGAGAGGGGAAAAAATCTAGAAAGGACTCCAGTGGGAAAGGACCCCAGAAAAAACCCTAGATAGGACTCCAGATGGAAAGGACCCCAGAAAGGACCCCAGAGGGAAAGGACCCCAAAGGGAAAGGACCCAGAGGGTAAGGCGGTTCAGTGAAACAGGGCCCTCCGGGACCAAGAGCCCAGGAGAGGCTCAGAAGGGTGGGACCCCCCTCCTGCCCCCCCGTCCCACAGCTCCCAGCTGCCCTCTCCCCCAGCCCGGCTCACACCCGGGGGCCGTGTAAAGTGCGCTACCTTCAGGCTGATGTCGGTCCAGTAGATGTGATTGTTGGAGACGTCGAAGTCCAGGGCGGAGGCCTCCTTGACGCCGGTCAGCGGGATGGCCACGTCGTTGTTGTTGGTCTCCAGCGAGATCCTGTGGATGGCGGCTCGGCTCGTGAAGACCAGGAAGGCCTCGGGGATGATGCAGGTCTGCAGGTCACTGAGCAGCTCCAGGCCGATGGGGCAGCCGCACTTGGCAGCGTGGGGGGTGAAGAAGCAGAGGTGGCTGCAGCCCCCGTTCTTCTCCGCGCATGGGTTGGTGCCTGGAAGCAAGCGCCCCGCCCCCTGGTCAAGAGCGCCCGGCAAAGCGCCCCTGCCAGGCTCGAGGACGTCGGGGGGCACTGAGGGGGAGGAGCGGCTCTGCCGGGGTGAATCCTGGGGCTCGAGCTCTGGTCCCATGGGAAGGTCCGTGCCCCCTCCCAGCTCAGGTGGTCTATGTTCTAAGGTCTCTCCCAGCTCAGGTGTTCTATGTTCTAAGGTCCCTCCCAACTCAGGTGTTCTATGTTCTAAGGTCCCTCCCAGCTCAGGTGTTCTATGTTCTAAGGTCCCTCCCAGCTCAGGTGTTTTATGTTCTAAGATCTCCCCCAGCTCAGGTGTTCTATGTTCTATGTTCTAAGGTCCCTCCCAGCTCAGGCCATGTAACTATGGCCTAGCCCCTGAGCCCCTCAGGGCTCTGGGCGCCTCCTGTATCCAGTGGAGATGATTGCCCAGCCCCAACAGCAGTTAGGGGGTCCTTGCACCCACCACTTTACTTGCATACGAGCTCCTTTCCCTATGCCCCTAGCCCAGGGCCTAGCACACAGTAGGCGCTCAGTAAATGCTTGTAGGTACTTGTGGGGTCGGCGCCTCCAGGGACGAGGAGTCGGGATCCCCTCAGGAGCAGGACTGAAGCCCCCCTGACTATTTTTCTGTTTAAACCTGCATTTTCACCCCTTGGCTTTGTGCCCAAAGCCGGGGGAGGGGGGCGTGACCTCTGTTTCCCCGGGTGCCCCAAGAGCAGATTAGGACCAGCTTGGCCCGCCCGGGTGCCCCACCGCCCACGCCCCTCCTCACCGATGACCTTGGCCACGTTCACGGCCTTCAGCCCCATGAGGTCGGGCAGCTGGTCGATGATGACGTCGCGCTCTGCCTTGACCTTGTGGACCCGCTCGATGCTCCGCCGCTGCCAGTCGGTCCAG
Organism: Myrmecobius fasciatus; assembly: GCA_023553655.1. Lineage (NCBI taxonomy): Eukaryota > Metazoa > Chordata > Mammalia > Dasyuromorphia > Myrmecobiidae > Myrmecobius > Myrmecobius fasciatus. Next base: position 37,052 of record JAJPUD010007283.1, read on the forward strand.
TAGATGTAGTCCCCCAGCAAGGTGAAGCCGAATATGTGGGGGAGCTTGTCTTCCAGAAGGGTTCTCCGCCGCGAGCCGTCCACGTTGATCACCTGGAAAAGGCAGAGGAAGCCGTCGGGGGACGCCGGGCGCGGGGGGCCTCCTCCCCGAATCCGGCAAGCCCACCGGACGAGGCTCCTGGATGCCAGGGCACAAGGACCGAGCCCTGGAGGACACGCTTCCTAATGGGGGGTTTAGATCCTCGCTTCAAGATGGAGTCTGCTGGCAAGTAGCGGAGAGGAAGCAGGGAAGGCTTCCTGGAGGAGGCAGCCACAAAGTCGTTATTTGCAGGGCATTCTGGGAGAGGGAAGGAAGGTGTCCATTCTGGGCAGGGGGATGGCATTTCACTTCCAGGCCAGTGGATGGAAATAGAGCGTGGAGAGATTGGGAGCCCCAGCCTGCAGTCCCCCCAACGTGTCCCTCCCAGGCCTGCTGGGGGACGAAAATGCCACAAGGCCTGCCTAGAACCTCACTGATAGGAAGGTCAGCTGGAGTGATCATTCCCAATAATCACAAGCTAGATGCCCCAAGAGATAACGGATCGAGGGAAATGTGGCCATAAACTGGCACAGGAAAGATGGCTCCCAGGAGTCGATAAGGAGTGGGGTGCAAGCTGCAACTCTTGGCTTTTATGGCACATCGGTCAGACCGGCAAAGCCACAGGAAAAACATGGCAAAGCACCACGGAGAGGGAGGCAGAGCGAAAACCCAGCTTGGATTAAATGAGAAAAGCACTGAGATGTAGCGGCCCTTTGGTTACCGGGCCTTTAAAGGACATTGAGTACCAAAGTATTGATAATAGAACTTTTTTTTTCCCCTGAGGCAATTGGGGTTAAGTGACTTGCTCAGGGTCACTCAGCTAAGTGTTTGAGGCCAGATTTGAACTCAGGTCCTCCTGACTTCAGGTATTCTATCCACTGCACCCCCTAGCTGCCCCAGTTTTGAGGAACTGGTGCCCATTGATTAAAGAACAGCCGGCAAACTGGGATTTATCAATGCAATGGAATATTATTTCACCACCAGAAATCATGTACATGAAGGATCCCGAGACACTTGGGAAGACTTCGGAAGCTGAGACGAGTAAAATAAGCAGAGCCAAGCGAGAAGCCCGGCCCAAATCACTTCCAAGGAAACCCCAGTGTCTGAGCAGAGCTTGCATCAACGCCTGCCGGGTTCCTGCGGGGGACTCGCTGCCCTTGGGAGAGTGGATGAACCTAGGGGCAGGATGCCAGCCCCTCGGCGAGACCGGCAGTGAAATGGTTAATCTTCCAAACTCAACTTATTACAAGGGAGGACTCATGAGATCATTGAGAAGCAAGAATGATGTAAAAAAAAAAAAAAAAAGCATCAGGAAAACACACAGATACAGACACAGACATAGACACAGACACAGACACAGACAGAACCAGTCTTAGAACTAGGAAGATCCAGGTTCAGGTACAGCCCTTTAGAACAAGCTGGCTGAGTGACTCTGGGTACTTATCTTCTCAGGTAATTCTCTTTTTAAAAAGGTTTTTCAATAGTTTAGATTTTTCCAAATCCATGTAAAATCAGTTTTTTTGTTTTTTGTTTAACATTTATTTATCTATCTATTTCTTTTTTCTTTTTTGCTGAGGCAATTGAGGTTAAGTGACTTGCCCAGGATCACACAGCTAGGAAGTGTTAAGTGTCTGAGGCCAAATTTGAACTCAGGTCCTCCTGACTTCAGGGCTGGTGCTCTCTCCACTGCGCCCCCTAGCTGCCCCTTTTAACATTTATTTTTGTAAGATTTCGTGTTCCAGGTTTTTTTCCCTCCCTTCCCAAGACAGCAAGTAATCTGATAGAAGATAAATTTGGGCAATTCTTTTCAATATATTTTCATACGTGTCATGTTGTGCAAGAAAACTCAGAGCAAAAGAGGAAAAAGCACGAGGAAGAGTCAGAGAAAGAAAAAAGCAAAAACACCATTCTTCAGTCAATATCCAGGCTCCCTACTTCCCTGTCTGGATGCATTTTTCATCCCAAGGAAGGAACCCAGGCAATTCTCAAAAAAGAATACTGTACTGATCGATGCTGACACGGAAGGTCTTTTACGTCAGTGAAACCCCAGGTTTGATCCCGTAACCAAAAAATAAAAACTATAGATAGATAGAGTTACGTCTAAATATAAAAAAGAGAGCTACCGGTTCCTGAGGGAATCGCACAGAAAATGGCGTGTCATGGGATCATGGATGTTGAAAGGAGTCTTAGAATTCATCAAGTTCTCTTCCTCATCATACACACACATTTTGCAAAGAAGGAAACTGAGGTCCAAGGAGGTGATGTGACTCATCCAGGGTCACACATCTCTTTGTAAAAATCATTTTAGAATTTTATTTCACTGAATGTTTCCCAATGACATGTTTAATATTCACTTTTTAAAAATTCTGATTTCTAGATTCTCTCTGTTGCTACTGTCCCTCCCTCCCCGACCCATTAAGAAGGCACGCAATATGATATCAATTATGCATGTGCAGTTGTGCAAAACATCTTTTCATATGAGCCATGTTGCAAACACACACACACACACACACACAAGCAAGAAAACTAAGGAAAGGAAAGGAAAAACTCTACTTCCTCTCTCTGGGGTGGAGAGCGTTTTCTAAAGGTCCCTCATGTGTCTGAGGCAGGATTTGAAACCAAACCCTCCCGACTTAAAGCAATTGCCCGATTCGTCACACCACGGCACCTTCCCTTATGAGCTGGGTCTCTAGGGATGAAGAGGAAGTCGTTTCAGGTGTACGGCAGCTCAAGTGACCCTTTTGTTGCATTTACAAAGGCTTGGGCTGTCAAAAAGCCACAGGGGAGTCCCTACCCCTGGGACCATCGGAGCTGTGCTTCTTGAGCCCCACTTGGGTCGCCTGGCTCAGAACTGCAAGCTGCAGGGGCTTCTCCCTTCCTGGTTTGGTAGCCGTGCCAATGGAGGGCCCCGGAGCCCTGCCAGCTGCCAGCTCTGCCCATGCCCACCAGCATCAGCCAAAAGCCATTGAAGAGAGAGCGGGGGCTGGAAGGGAGCCCAGAGACCCTCATTTAACAGAAGAAATGTTTCCAAGGAAATCTACAGCAGAGCTGAGATCCAAACCTTCCAGAGTCAGAAGTCTCCAGGGCAAAGCCGTGCTCCGAGAAGCCATTGTCTTTGGGACTGCGGGCGTCCTCCTGCTTCTAAGGGCCAGCCCCGGGGGGGGGGTCCATCCAAGGCCCTTCTACCTCCTGCCTCCATTTGAAAACAACCCTTGCTGATCTCTGGCCACAGCGATTACTGGAACCGATTAGGAACATGTTGGCTGGAAGCGTGGAAAGAATCAGGAATGCTAAGGCCGGCTCTGGGCCGGTCCTATTCATGAGAAAACAAACGAGCCTCCAGTGGCCCTCTGTGGGATATCTTATGCACCTTGACAACATCCAACACATCTGGCAGAAATCAACCTGAGTGAAGCAGGACTTGCCCACAGCTTGCTGGGGACATGGAACATCTGTCGGGGACACAAGTGCCTTCAATCACTCAGGTCTAGCCTGGGGGTTTTGCGTCCTCTGGCCACCCAAATGAGCAGGTCCACCCCAGCCTGACCTTTGAAGGGGCCCTCTTCCAAAGGAGCCTTGTTTCTTGAACCCTATTTCCCGAGAAAGCTATAACTGGATAAACAGTCTCAACTTAAATCATTAAAACGTCATGCCATTAAATAATTTTTTAAAAATACCCTACAAGAATACAAGAAGATATCTTTCAGATCTGAGGTTAGGAAAAAAAATGCACAACTTAAAAAAAAGGAGATGAGAAAAGTCAACAACTTTTTTAAATATAAAAATTTAAACTTCTGCATGAACAAAATCAATGCAATTGCAAAAAAGGAAAAAAAAAAACTATTAAGAAAAACTACCCCATCTACCTTTGATAAAGGTTTGTTAGGCAAGAAATTTAGGGAACTGATACAAAAACAGAAGAGTGAAGGAAGTTTTTCCACTTGTTCAGGGTCACATTTTAATTATTTTTTGTTACTGTCTGAAATGTTAGTAGTTTGAAGTACACCTATTAGAGATTGGTAAATTCTTGGTCTTTATTTTCAAAGCGATCCAAGTGTAAGAACTATTAAAAGCAAATCTCGAACCAACTAACTACTGACCTAGCCAATAGCACTGAAGAAAGTCCCCTTTCACTGCTAGCTCTATTTCAGATGTTAGTGGACTTTGGGGCTCAGCCTTGATCTGCTCTGCCCTTCTTTCTTCTGCCCCATGAGTGTCTTTTTCTTTCTGAACCTCAGTCTCCTCCTCTATAAAATGCAAGGACTTAATGAAATGATCTCTCAGACTCTCTCTTACTCCTTTCTTCACTGTCTAGCTCTTATTCCCACCTCTTCCACACACCAGCTGCCCTCAATGCATTTTGGGCAATAAACTTCCCTCACAGGGTACAGTACTCTGTATACAGTAGGTACTCCATAAGTGTTTGCTGAATTTGCTGCTTTCGAATTCTATATCATGGCATAGGCAAAAGTGAGTAAGCTCCAGTAATGATCTTTGCTCAAGGCTGTCCCTGTGTTTACAGATGCCACAGCCCTTCTCTATCCTGTCTACATCCTTCCCTCCCAAGACTACCTTCCTTTAGCTCTATATGTGTCCTATGTGTGTCTATTTATAGACATGTTGCCTTTCCCATTCTACTGTGAAGATCTTGAGGGCAGGGACCCCCAAAGCTCAGCCCAGTGGCTGGCACATGACGGTCAGCTTCATAAATCCTTAAAGACTGAATCAACAATCAAGAGAGAAATCTCTGTTATATATCAGCCATATTAATATTGTTTTAGATGTACATTTACATGCATCTAAATGCGTATATATATGTGTGTGTGTAGGTTTATGTAGGTATATATTGTGTGGGTATGGATATATATATATATGTTTTTATATGTATTTGTAAATGAATATATAAAGATACACATACTTAACTATAGTCTGCTTGAGGGAGGAGGAGGTTGGAAAGGGAAAAAATAATAAAATAAAATGTGCACAGCAGAGAACAAAAGAAGAACCTACAAGGAAGCAAAGAAAAGATGAACAGTCATAAATATATAATCTCTTCTATTATATCCTCTTTCTTGAAATGGAAATTTATTGTTACACATTTTGAATCCTCTTTGATGTTCTGCTGGACTCATGACAATGGTCTGGTTTGGTTTTTTCCCCCCTTTTCTGTCTTTTTCTATTTTATTTTTCCTTATTTTGTATTTAATTTTAAATAATTATGTTTTTTAAAAGAGTGAATCGAGTGCCTTTTCCTCCAGAAAGTCTTCTTTGATCCCTCCTTTCCAGCTGGTAACCATCTTTTTCTCCTCTGTCTCCACTTTGTAGCTCTTAGAGCTCTACCAAATATCTGTGGTCATACGGGGTTCTGTGTTGGTTCTCCTTCTAGAACATAAGTTCCGTGAGGGTAAGTTCATGCTCAATCTGGTGCTCACAGAAAGAAGGGATGCATATTTTAAATGTGGGCTAGACTAATGGACCTGGGAGGACCCTTTCAGCTTAAGGAGACTCTTTTCCCCAGGGCCAAAGATGGGGCTCCTCTGAGCGCCCCAAGTTTAAAGGCTTGGGAAGCACTCACCCGGTCCCTACTATGTGCCAGGCACATAGGAAGAGCTTTTTGTAAATATTTTCTCATTTTTTCCTTTGATCCACACAACAATCTGGCCAGGGAGATGCTATTATTATCCTCATTTTTAAACAGAAGTCAAGTGGCTTTGCCAAGGTGACACTGGGTTAAGAGGAGCCAGTATCTCTGCGGCTTCTCAGATTCCAACAGAGGGGGAAAGTCAGTGGCTCAGCACCTGTTAGGTCCAGTACAATGAAAGCTGAGACAAAGACCCATGTTGCGAATTCCAATATCCTCCCGATGACGTGGGAGGGCCGGCCGTCATGGAACACAACGGCTGCTGAAAGACTGACTGGGACAATCCCCCAAGGGACAATGGAGAAGGCACAGGAAAATGAAAAATTATAAAGGAGAACACTAGAAAGAAGGAGCTTAAAAGAAGGGACGGTCATAGGGCAGACAGAACAAGGGGATAACTACTGGACATCCCATGGACTTTATGGGTATCCTTGAAAGGTTAAGGGAAATCAAGGAAGGTCCCAAGCACACTGGTCAAGTGCCCAGTGGAAAGTCAGTTAGGAGAAAAGGAAGAGGGCTGCATCCTTAAAGGGACACACATATCAGTGAGACCCCGAGTCTTGGATACAGTGAAATGCAATGGACATGGGGCAAAGGGGCTCCCTATTACCAAATAATTATGTTCTGAGAAAGTTACCCCCAAGTGAAATTTCTTTATAGTGTAGCCAACTTTTTTTTTACTGACCTGTAAAATAATTGAATTGTTGTCCTTTCAAAAGAAAGGAGCCTGAATCTACAAATATGATATCCCCCCAAAAGTATTCAATGCTTTAAGAGTCATAGTTTTCTGCTTTGGGGGGCTAGGGGCAGAGAGCCATCTTGACAATTTAGAAACACTGAACACAACTAAAAAGAATGTAATAGGGTTCCTACCAGGCCTATAATTTAAAGGAACAAAGAGCTGGAAACTGAGGCAAGTGTCCATCCATTAGGGAATGGCTGAACAAGGTAAGAATATAATGGATTAATATTGTGGTATAAGAGAGGGTGAAGTGGATAGTTCCAAAGAAAGCTGGGAAGATTTCTCTGAACTGATGCAGCGGGGAGCGAGAAGATCCAAGAAAACAATGTAGAACAACATTGTAAAACAAACAATTTTTAAAGATTTAATTCTGATCAACACACAAGGAACCTTGGTTCTGAAGGGCTGACCCTAGAAAAAGAGAGTTTTGGACACGGCCAATGTGGGAATTTATTTCGTTTAACTGGGTATGTTTATTACAAACTTGTTTTTTTCTACTTTTTTTCCAGAGGGAAGGGGAGGAAGAGAGAGGAAGAAATAAATGCTTAATAACTAAAAAAAAATGCTAAAGTTAAATTTACAAATTCAATGGGATGAACAAGGAGTTTCTGAGAATCTGGGACACTTCACGCCCAGATTCTCAGAAACCCCTTGTACAATATTTCGTGTCTCGACAAACCCAGCTCTCTTTACTGGCCCCGTGGCTATTTTCTCTCGGAATGGACGTTTTCCAATTCTGCAGATCTGTTAGGTTTCAGTTTTTGCCTTCGTCTGCTTGGAGGTGTCAGATCACGGGAACACCCATATATTTTTATCCACCATAATCCGTTAATTCATCTCAGGTCACTTACACTCACCACCCCTGCTTTGGTTCCCCACTTGTGTTATATTAGCTGAAAGGGGATCCCTGTGACGACAGGCTGTCCATCAATGGAAATCAACTGCTAGAGGTTGGACCCAGCCCACAAATGTTCTGGCCAACGTCCCTGGCAGTGGGGGGTGGGGGCAGAAAGGATCCACAGGGACTTTCAAAGGGGAAAGTGCTAGGGGTTCGGAGGGGACCCCCTTCGAGTCCCTTGCTTCGGTCCAGTATTGTTACTAGAAGATCTGGGCTCCTTTTCTAAATAGCAGACGTGGATTTAAGAAGGGGCCGAAGCAGATGAAGTGGAAGGTCCAGCTCAAGCCTGCTAAGGATGAAGGATGGATGGTCCTTGTCCATCCCATGGAATCTACCCATTTTCTCTTCAGAACTCACATGGCTTCCTATGAAACTGACCGTCAGTCACAGGGGTGGGAAAAGGAGGGAATGAGCGTTTCTACGGTCCCTACTATGTGCCAGGCACATAGTAAGAGCTTTTTGTAAATATTTTCTCATTGTTTCCTTTGATCCACACAACAATCTGGCCAGGGAGATGCTATTATTATCCTCATTTTTAAACAGAAGTCAAGTGGCTTGGCCAAGGCGACACAGCTGGTAAATGTCTCAGGCTGTATTTGAACTCGGGTTTTCCTGGTGACAGGTGTAGCCCTCTATCCACCTGTCCAGTGAATCACCTCCTCCAAGGGGCTCCACCCAAATTGAATTATCCATAGAAACCCTCTGGAAGAGAGGTGCTTTATTATGCCCATTTTACAGATGAGTCAGGAAGAGGTCAGACTTGAACTTGGGTTCTCCTGACAACCAGCGGGATCAGAGATTTTGAGAGTTTGGGAGGGACCCAGCAGCACCACCTGCCCACACCTGGGAGGAGTCACGCTCCAGCACTGTGACGATGTGGGCCCGCAGGGGTACCCGAGTGGGGGACGTCCCTTCCACACTGGGATAGGTCATCATGAAGCGTTTTAACTTTGTGCCCCCTCTGCGGACCGTCAGCAGCATGATGGGAGATGGAAGGGCCAGGTTGTAGCTGGACCTGGAGGCGTGGGGGCAGATGTAAGAGGGAGAGCCTTCCGGATGTGGAGGACGGACAGCCAGGAAAGGCTCGGAGCTGAGAGGAGGCTGGTGTTCCTGGGGGAGTGAGGCCCAAGGAGGCTGGGAAGGCCTTCGAAAGCCCGGCCGAGGGTTTCCTGTTGGATCTCGAAGGCCACAAGAACTCCGGCGGTGAGTGCGGGGGGACAATATCAGATCTGCGCTTTAGGGAGGAATGAGGATGGTCTGCAGAGGGAAGAGGCAAGGAGGCCCCCAGCAGCTCCTGCAATAGTCCAGGGGCCAGGGCGTGAAGGCGGACCGGAGGGAGGCTGCTGAGATTGGACCCGGGGAAAGAGATGATGAGGAGCCCAGGTGGTGAGCCAGGAGAGCTGCTGAGCCCAGAGTGAGTCAAGATGCCCGCTGGCCGTCTAGGCCGCGGTGCCCACCCCGAGATGCCCACTGACCTCAGCAGCTGACGACATCCCCCAGGGAGCCGGCAGAGAGACTCGCTCTGTATCTCCAGGGACGCACAAGGTGGCAAAAGGGGCAGGACCGGATGTCACATCAGCTCCTGTCCCGGGCCGGTTGTGTGACCCTACATGAGTCACTGAACGAGCCCGGTGGCCGGCGTCCCCTCCCCTCCAGACCAAAGCCTCCCAATCCGTCCCCCAACACGGAGGTGCCCGTCTGGGGGCCCGCTTCCTGAGCTCCACGCTCGGGGGCCTTTGTTCTGCTCCCAACGCATCAAAGGGATTAAGGACCCAGCTGCCGGCCCGGCAACAATAAACCTGGGCTCTTCAAAGGGAAAGCCGGTGAGCTGATCGTCACGTTCGGTCCCGACGCGTCCCCTTGAAGCCCAGGGCTCAGCCAGCCAGCCAGCCCGAACACGAACGGGGGAGTGGGGGTTTCCCCCAAAGTCCCGGGAGAGCCCCAGCCCCTTGTGGGCCCCCTGGTCCAACCCACGTCTGGGGAAACACCCTCTACGAGAACTCCCTCCAGCCTGGGCCAAAGGCTCCTTACAAAGTCCAGGGTGTGACCGGACGGGGGTCTCACTACCTCCCACCATCAGCCTTTCCTCTGCTGGCCAGCTCCCCTAGTCCTAGGCCCCCGACCAATCAGGAGCTCACAGAGAAGAGGAGGAAGGCCCCCCGGGGACCACTGACCCGTTCCCAGAGAAGGGCGGCCCCAAAGCAGAGCGGACACAGCCTGGGTTCTCTGTGTCCTCTGGCCTTCCTTTCTGGGCCCGCTCTGTCCCTTCACCCCATCCCCGACAGCACAAGGTGCCCTCCCAGCCCCCAGTTCCACGGTTCCGTGACTCACGGCCCAGTTGCGTCTAGCTGGAAATCCGCCATCAACTTTGATGGGGACAAACTCCCAGCAACCACGCACAAATAATGCGCTTCCAAGCCAGCACTCCTCCTCTGGGGCTGGCTGCTGTTCCTCAGAGGGACCCTCGGGGACGAGGGCGGGGGCCACTGCTGGCCTCCAGCTCACCCGTGGAGACCCCGAGGCCGGCCTCACCGGCCCCCACACCAAAGGGCCTCCAGAGCTTCGTCTCTAAGTGGCCCGAACACGGTTTCTCCCAACATTTATCAATCAGTGGAACCAAAGCAACGAGCCGCCCAGCCTGCTAACAGGGGGTCCTGGCGGCCTAGCGCACCGCCCGCTGCCCACCTCGAGGGTACTGCTGTTGGGAAAGACTTCCCGGTTCCACTTTAACCCGGTCTGCTCTGTCGGCCCCCCCGATGCAGGGAGGTGTCCAGGCCGGCCCGGGACATCACTGGAGGACATCGGTCCTTACGAACTGCTCGGGTAACGGTTTGCTTTCAGGGAAAATAGCGCGCTCTTCCCTCCAGTAAGTCCCAGTTAACATCGCCATGACGACCACAAACAAACACGTCATCTTCCTCAGAGAAACGGGGGAGAAAGGGAAGCAAGCAGGATCACCCCCACTCCCCAGATGAGGAAGATGGGCTCCACGCAGTGACCCGGCTACGGAGTGTGGAGGGGGGGCTGGCCCCCAGACCTCCCCGACTGCTTGCCCCAGGTTCTAACCACTCACCCTTCCCATCGCGGTGACGCCGGGGACTTCCGACTTGCTGAATTCAGAGCTACCATTCCCCTTCGCCCATTTTTGAGTCACTTTACAGATTCCTCGAAGCCTCTTATTTAAGGGTTTGGGGCAGCCCCCCCCCAGTGAGGAAAGTCCCCGTACAGTCCTCGTCTTACAAAGCAGTGCAGACATTAAGTGACTAGGCTAACCCCGGGCCCCGGGCCCCGGGCCTCCGGCCTTCCAGGGAGGTTCTCAGGGAAGTGAAATCAAGCAATAACCAAGCTCAACGCCGATCTGGTTTCTGCCTCCGGCTTCCCAATCGCCCCTGCTGAGCCCATGGGAAGGGGCCGGCCCTTGTCCCTGAGAAAGGGATCGATGGCAGGCAGGGGCTCCCTCGGTGTGAGGGGAGCGTGCCGGAGATCTAGAACGCGAGCACACACCGGGTTCCAGGATCTCTTTTGTCCTACCCAAGGGTCCTAGGCTGGCCTCTTCTGACCTTTTCGGGTTCTTACACTTCCAGACCTGCCCCCATGGACCCTGGCGGCCCGGCTGGGCTCAGCCTCTGGCCTTTTTCTGCCCCTCAGCCCTGAAATTGCCTTTCTCATCTCAGCCTCTTGTCTTCCCTAGCCGCCCCCGCCTCCGAGTCCTGGATAAAGCCTCACCTTCTGTAAGAAGCCTTTCCTCGTCCCTCTGAAGGCTCGCATCTCCCCCCTGGGATTTCCTCCAAGCCACCTTGCATTTGCAAAGCGCTTAGCACAGGGCCTGGCACTGCACTGTATACAGCAGGTGCCAAAAATGTGCTGGAAGTGTCCTGGGGCAACAACTCATGTGGGAGGGGGTGAAGGGAGCAGGGGACTATGCCAGCCAAGATTTTCTCACCCTCCTTCCCAGTATCCTGTCTGTCTCTCCTCTCTTTCTGTCTTCCTCTCTCTCTCCCCCCCTTTCTTTCTGTCTCTCTCTGTGTCTTCTCTCTCACTCTCTCTCTCTTCCCCACTTTCTTTCTATCCCTCACTCTCTCCCTTTCTTCCTTCTTTCTCTCTATCCTGTCTCTCTGTCTTCTCTCTCACTATCTCTTTCTCTCTTCCCCCTTTCTCTCTCTCCCTGTCTTCCTCTCTCACTATCTCCCTTTCTCTGCCC
>JAJPUD010007283.1:66833-105602 GCA_023553655.1 Myrmecobius fasciatus
GGAAGGGAGGGGGGAGAGGGAAGGGAGGGGGGAGAGGGAAGGGAGGGAAAACATTCTGGAGCACAAAGATTTGCAAAGATGGATGTTGATAATGACCTATGCATATTTTATTACTAAAGCTTTTTATTTTCAAAACATGCATAGATAATTTTTCAACATTGATTAATTAATTTCAACATTATTATTTTTTTTTTTTTTGCTTTTTGCTGAGGCAATTGAGCTTAAGTGACTTGCCCAGATAGGAAGCTAAGTATCTGAGACTAGATTTGAACTCAGGTCCTCCTGACCTCAGGGCTGGTGCTCTAACCACTGCGCCACCTAGCTACCCCCAACATTATTATTATTATTATTATTATTATTATTTTTGCTTTTTGCTGAGGCAATTGAGCTTAAGTGACTTGCCTAGGGTCACACAGCTAAGAAGTGTTAAGTATCTGAGGTCAGATTTGAACTCAGGTCCTCCTGACTTCAGAGCTGGTGCTCTAACCACTGCACCACCTTGCTGCTCCCAACATTATTTTTTTTAACATGTTTAACATATATGGGATTATTTGCCATCTAAAGGAGGGGGAGGGGGAAGGGGGGAAATTGGAACACAAGGTTTTGCAAGGGTCAGTGTTGAAAAATGATCCATGCATATGTTTTAAGAATAAAAAGCTTTAATAAAGCCCCCTCCCCCACACGCCCACCTGCACTTCAGGTACCAAATCCAAAGTTCTAGCCCTACAGCAGAAGGACCAACACCCCCTTCCCTGGTCACCCCTCCTTCCATGAGCTGTCTTCCCCTACTGGAAGGCAGGCAGCTCACCTGCCCAGTACCTGGCACATAATGAGCCCCAAATAGATAGTTTTTCATTCATTCATTCATTCATTCAACAGCCCAAGGCCAAAGATAAATCTCCAGAGAGCCTTCAGAGACTTCCCTCCCAGCGCCGACCTATTCCCAGTTTTCCTTTGGGTCCCTTCATGCAACTGGGGCCAAGCCCATCTTGACCTTGCTCAATGGTTAATGGAGGATCCAAGGCCAGCACCGGGTCTCCTGGGCCTCAGAGAAAGAAATGAGAACCAAAGACACAGAACGCAGCTACTGCAAAGGACGAGCAACAAGGCGGCCACGTGAAGGAGGCCCGGCCTTCTGGGAGAATGACAACCAGCTCAGTGAACCTCGCCGATTGGCTCAAACGCTTTGTTTTTGTTGAAATGGAGGAAAACCGTGTCCATCATCATCCAAAGGATGATCCCAAAGCCCCCAGCTCCTGCCACTGGCCGGGTGAGAACTCCAGCTCTCGCCTTCAGCTTTTCAGAGAAAATACTTTTTGCGAGCAAAAGAATGAAGCCCTAGGCCCGAAATCCAAACTTTATACAAGAAATCAGCCCAAATCCGGACAATCCAGACTCCAAACCCCAATCAAGAAATCAGGCACAGTTCAGGCCTCCCAGAATGGGGCCCTCCAGAAGGTCTCCCTATTTCAGCCCAGCGCTGGGAGGCCGCTGTGAGTGTTCATGCGGACCCCGGACGTGCCCCACAACGGCACAAATGAGCGGTGTCCCTGGTCACCCACACGCCGCCGCGTCTGGGGGAGTTGCTCTGGCGGAGTTTCGGAGCGGAGGGACCGTGGGAAGCCAGGGTCCGGTCTCCTGGGGCCAGGCTCCCCTGCTTTATCCCCGGCCTGGGGGTCTGCAGCTGTGGGGAGGGGCGGCGCATTTCTGGAAGGAAGCTGTTCAAGGGTTGCTCCAGAAAGTCTCACGCCCAATCCACCCCCACCCCCACCCCGCACCGAGCCAGACATGATGTCGGGCCCGGCTGCTCCAGCTGCGGGGCCCGCGCCACATCCTGTGGCTTCATCGGTCCAGCCTCATGCTAATCAAAATGCATACACACTCACACACACACACACACAATCACACATCACACTCTCACACACAACACACTCACACTCTCATTCACACACACACACAATCACACACACAACACACACTTGCACACTCTCATTCACACACACATACACTTACAATCACACAATCACACACTTCCACGCACACACACACACTCACACACACAATCATATACTCACACTCATTCATACTCACACAATCACAGTCACAACCACACATACTCACACACAATCATAATCACACACATACATACGCTCACACCCACTCATACTTGCACTCACCCCCACAATCACATATGCACACACTCACATACTCACACTCACACACACACTCATTCCCACTCATAATCACTCACACACACACACAACCACACTCACTGGAGCCCCGGAGGCTCTGCCACGGCCCACGCTTCGGAAGGCTGGGCCGGCTGGGCTGGGTGACTTTCTGCTCAGACTGGGGGAGGGGACATCACAAGGGGAGGGGGGAGGAAAGGAGGGGCAGGCACTTGGGGGTGACATCCTGGTCATGAGGCAGCCCCCAGACCTCAGCCGTTTACCAGCTGTGGCCAATTGCTTTTCACAATCACTAAACCTCTGTCTGCCTCAGTTTCTCGATCTGTAAAATGGGGATATGAACGGCCGCTCTCCTCCGGGGCTGCTGTGAGGAGAAAATGAGAGGACACTGGGACATTGCCCTGCGCACCCACAGCATCTATAAACCCCGGCCTTGGGGATATGGGCCACTAGGGGGTGCTGCAATGGATAGAGCCTGGAGTTCAAATCCAGCCCCAGACAGTTCCTGGCTGTGTGACCCTGGGCCGGCCCCTCCACCCTGTTTGCCTCAGTTTCCCTATCTGTAAGATGAGCTGGAGTCTCTGCCCAGAAAACCCCAGAGAGGGCCCCCGAGGGTCGGAACAACTGGACAACGGCTTCCGCCTCTGACCAAAAGACCCTTGGATGGGCGAGGGGATCGCTGCTCCAACCTTCAAGACTTACAAAGGCCTGTGACTACGATGCCAGGATCCTGCCTCCATTTTACAGACAAAGAAACTGAGGCCAGAAAGCCCCACACAGAGGGAGCTGGCTGCCCGTGTGGCCCGACTCTTTCCAGTATTTCAGTCAGCTTCGCGGGATATTTCCCTTTTCTTTCTCTTTTTAATAAAATTCTTCGTCACCCAGAGAAACTCACTGGGAGGAGGAGGGAAGGGGGACACAAAAGGGAGATTTGGGCAAATGCAAAACAGAGGTGTCAAAAACTGTTCAAAAATAAAGCAATTAAAATAAAAACAACCGTAGCTACAGGGTTACCAGGGCAGGCCCAAGCCCAGCTCTCCCACGCTGCCTTAAAAAAGGGAAGAGCAAATGAAACTCCTGGAAACAGCGGGCACGGGCAGACCACAGACAGGGAAGAACACGCTCGGCGCGTGGATCCCGGGACCCAGCTCGTCCGGCCAGGTTGTTTTAGAGACGAGGAAAGGGAGGTCCAGGAAATAAGCAGCAGGAAGTCGTCTGCAGGAAGACGCAGCCTCCGGGCCTCGGCCCCAGGCGGCCTCCCTGCCTCCCATCTACCCCACGTCCTGGACAGGAGAATCTGCCATTCTGAGCGGCTTCTGGGAGGAAGTGCCCGGAGCATGAGGTCGCCCCCGAGAGCCCTCGGAGAACGTGCGATCTTAATTACGAGCCACAAAAAGGCCCTCAGAAAAAGCCCCTCTCCCCCTGCTTTGCCAGCTGGGGGCCCGCGGGCGTGGAGCCCTGCATGCAGACTTGTTGGATGGGGAGCTAAGGGACATCGTGGAGCCAAGTTGAAGACAACTGAAGGCGACTTTTCAAAAGAAAGTCGATCCTGGGAGCAAAATGCCTCCTACAGAAGGTTCTGAAAGGGGAAAGGGAAAAAGCAGCGTGCAGCGTGCAAGCCTTCCACTTTGTCTTTGTCAAGGTCAATCTCGGGGGTCAGGGCCGTGGTGACCACGAGCCAGAGGGCCGCGGCGACCAGAAGCTGGGGGGCCGTGGCGATGTCCGCCACAACCCGGGGGCCACGGCGATGTCCACCATGACTCGGGGGCTCCTCCTTGCTGAGTGGCCGCCCCACAGGAAGCGCTGGTTCTTACCTGCTTTACAGGTCTTGCCGTTGTCCTCGAGCTGCACCCCCGTGGGGCAGGCGCAAGTGTAGAAAGGCTCTCGAGGGGACAGCAAGCACAGATGGGAGCAGCCGCCATTGTCCTCTTCGCAGGGGGTGTGGACTGTGAGAAAGGACAGGTTTGGAAATCTCTGTAACTATTTATCATCGTTACCTCCTCAAGCCCCACTTTCCCAATCTGTATAATGGGAGTATTAACCCACCTTGAACTACCTCATGGTTAGGAAGAGCCTTGGGAGACCCTGAGGGACCACAGAGGAGTTTATTAGGTCCGGTCCAATCCCAAACCTTTATTAAGCACCGACTGTTATTGTGGTTACCGTTGTTTAGCCATTTTCCATCATAGCTGACTCCCCCAACCTCCTTGGGGGTTTTCCCTGCTTAGACACTGGAGGCTCTGCCATTTCTTCTCCCGCTCATTTTACAGATGAGCAAACTGAGGTTTAAAAAGGCTAAGGGGGGGGCAGCTAGGTGGTGCAGTGGATAGAGCACCAGCCCTGAAGTCAGGAAGACCTGAGTTCAAATCTGGTCTCAGACACTTCCTAGCTGTGTGACCCTGGGCAAGTCACTTAACCCCAATTGCCTCAGCAAAAAGCAAAAAAAAAAAAAAGGCTAAGGGGCGCACCAGTGTCCGGGCGGCTCTGACTCCAAGCCCGGACCTCACTGCCACTGGTCACAAGGAAACCCCTTCCCCTACCGGGCCTCCATTTACTCAGGTATAAAATGGGATAAAACTTTCACTGGATGTTTAAGAGGAAAGTGCATTGTAAGTGATTTAACTCGGCTGGAAGGAGCCACCATGGCCAGCTCCTCCTGCCATGGGTTCGATGCCCAAACTGGCATCTGATGCCAGCCAATCTTCAGCACTTTATGTCCCTTCGGTATTGAGCTAATCAGCCTCGTCTCCCCAGTTTAACAGGGTCCCTGTGACACCCCAAAAGCATCCTGCGCCCCAACCTGACTCAAGTCAGAGCAGGATCCTGGAGCCCATGTCACACAAGCCCAAGGATGGGGTCCTGGGAGGAAGGGCCATTCATCCCCCCTCCCTGCAGGAAGTGCCCATCCTTCTCCCCCCCCCACAGATGTCCCTCCTCCATCCCTGCAGGAGATGCCCATCCTCCTCCTCCATCCCAGCAGGAAGATGCCCATCCTCCGGCCTGTGGCAGATCCAGCCCAGCGGGTGCCCAGACAAGGCTTACTCACAGTAAGGCTGCCGGTCCTGGCTCAGCACTTGGATGTCCATGGGAGAGTAAAGGGCGCCGAGGATTTCTCGCCTCTTTTCTCCGGTTCTCTTATTGCAGGCGTGAATGGAGCGCGTCTGCCAGTCCGTCCAGTACAGGGTGTCCCCCGAGAGGGTCAGGGCAAAGGGGTGGGTCAAGCTGCCTTCCACCACTTTTTGCCTGGTTGGTCAAATACAAGAAACGGTCAGCATCGGGCCGACTGTGGGGATGTCGCCCGCCTCTCATGGCTGGTCAGTCCCTCTGGGGCCACACTAGGCTCCTGCCACTTCTGGGTCACACTAAAGGGCCTCCCAGAGTGACAGGAGATGGACTGGCCAACAAAGGCTAAGGAGAGGTCGCCCTGGAGCCATCGGCCTGAAGCCACGGACTCTCTCCTCAAAGGGCCAGCCCCAGGGACTGCTGGGAATCCTGACCTGTGCCTTCTGGGTGGCTCTGCTCAAATCCCTTAATTTCTCTAAGCCTTGTTTTCCCCACTTGCAAAATTTACAAGATCTGCAGAATTTAAATCACCAATCCCATTATTATTAATGATTATTAATAGTAGTAAATAAATAGATTATTATATATAATGTATATTATTATATAATTTTCTTCAGCAATTGAAATATATTTTCTTCAATTGAAATATAAAATATTAAATAAAATGGAAATGCAAACAAGCCCTCAAATCACCTCCTCACTCTGTGATTTCTATCCGTCAGGCTAAGATATGGTCTAAGCTTAAACTTAGGTTTTCTTCTTACTTCAAGATATATATTATGCTACATATATGTATATATTAATATAATATATTACATAGAATACAGAGACTAGTAAAACTAGACACAGGAAGCAGAACGTTGGTTTCCTCTAGCACATCGGTGAATCTCCAAACCGAAAGGGATGTCAGAGACCGAGTCCAACCTGAACAGAATCCGCTCTCGGACATCCCCGACCAGTGGCCAACGAGCTCTTGCTCAAAGGGGACCTTACGGCTTCCCAAAGCAGCCCATTGTGCTCGTCATTCCCTTTCCTTGTAAGAAAGATTTTCTAGCATCAATTGAACTTTCCCCCTTGTCAGATTGGGTCTAGAGATTCTCGTTCCCGGTTCTAGAGCCAAGAACAAGGCTCCCAGGACCAGAAGATGGAGATTCCAAGACCCAGAGCCGGGAGACCTCGGAGAAAAGGGGAAACAGAGTCCCAGAGACATTAAGTGCCTTGCCTAGGGCTGCCCAGACAGGGTCAGAAGTGGGGTTCTTGATACCGACGCTAGATCTCCGGTTCCCCGTCTTTGGGCTGCCTCTCCGTCTCGCCAAATAAGTGGCAGGAGACCCCGGACCTACCTGAAGGAGCCATCCAGGTTGGCTCGGTGGATGAAACTCAGCTTTGCGTCCGCCCAGTAAAGCTTCTGCTCCTCCAGGTCGATGGTGAGGCCGTTGGGCCAGTAAATGTCGGAATCGACGATGATTTTCCTGGTGCTGCTGTCCATCCCTGCCCGTTCTATGCGAGGGGTTTCTCCCCAGTCTGTCCAGTACATATACCTGGAGGGAGAGTAGCAACGCCGTCACCATGAAGTCAGGGAGTCTCGGACACAGGGACAAGACTTTCATTGTGGAGGGTCACAGGATCTAGGGCCCAAGGGACCTTGGACAGCATCTCACACGCTGAAACCCTGGGCAAGTGTTGGTCATCCCCCTGTGGGAAAACAGTGTAGAGAGAATATCCTCCCAGAGTTGGAAAGTCTCAGGACCACAGATCGAGTCCTGCCACCCAAAACCTTCTTGTTTTATTTTATTGATTTATTTTTGCTGAGGCAATTGGAATTAAGTGACTTGCCCAGGGTCACACAGCTAGGAAATGTCTGAGGCCAGATTTGAACTCAGGTCCTCCTGACTTAGGGCTGGTGCTCTATCCACTATACCACCTAGCTGCCCTTAAGTTGGTTTATTGTTTAGGTCAGAGTTTCAAGTCAAAGCCTTTGTTTCTTAATTTGCTGCAATCCTTTTGGACGCCAGTCATGTGGTAGATCCGGTAACACGCCACCGCAGCCACCCCGTGTCTACCCCTTCTTTGCTCTTCTCAATCCCAAACGGTCACAGCCCAACTTGAATTTTCCCCAGCCATGGGCTCGTGGCAGAGGTGGAGGGGACTCCTTTGAAGGTAAGCTCCTCAAGGGCAGCTGTCATTTTTGCTTTGCCTCTAGATCCCTTGCATTTTGTAGCATGGCACCTGGCACACAGAAAGTACTCAGCAGATGCTTGTTAATTGACTGACTTCCAGATTGTTTGGTTCTAGCCCTCATTTGATTGCAATCTCCCCCCAGGTAAACAGTGAGGGGGGAGGTGTTCTCTTACACAGGGAGCAATAAATCCCTGATCCATGGCTCTTTCATTTATCGCCCCCCTCTGCCCTTCTGCTTTTAGGGGCACTGCTTTGATTACCAATTGTGTGACACTGCGGAAGTCATTTCCCCTATATCGGAGATGAGACTTGCACAGTCTGCCCCCCAAAAGGGGGTTTGCGGTGAGACTCTGGGGGCAGAGACCTTTGTGACCTGGGGTGTGACAGAGATGTGAGCTGAGACACGGCCAGTTTCCTCCTCTGCACACAGAGATCCTTCCACCAGGGACACAGATTGTGAGAGGATCAGCACCACGGTCAGGGCCCGGGCACAGAGTAGGGCCACAGGCCAGGAGCACAATCCACTAACAGGGGTTTTTAAAGTACTTCCCGTGTGCCCCGCACAAAGAAAGCAGAAGCCAGTCCTCCTCTCCGGGAGCTTACACACACACAGCCAAGATGGGTGATGGGAAATTAAAAAAAAGAAATTCAAAAAAAAAAAAAAAGGAAAAAAAAAAAAAAAGAAATCCAAAGGAGTTAGGGGAAGGGGGAAGGGAGAAGGGGGAGGGGGTGATAATGAGGGAATTCAAGGACTGGCTCTAGAAAGATGTGTATTGGAACTGCCTTAAAGGGGGGGAGGGGGCAATTCCGAGGGAGAAGGAGTTGGGGGGAAGTGTGAGACTTCTGGGCCCAATATCTGGGTCCAAAAGCAACTTCTGCCACTTAGGAGCTGTGTGAGCCCAGGCCAGCCCCTGCCCGCTCTGAACTTGTTTCCTGATCTCCCAAATGAGGGGCATGGGCTGGGTGACCTTGGAGGGCTCTCCTGCTCTGAGCTGTAAAGTGAAGGCCACAAATGGGGCTAGAGAGTGAGGTGTCTGCTCCTCCCCCTCCCTGGAGGGGCTGCTGGGATAAAGGGGGGCTAGAGTAAGATGTCTGTTCCTCCTGCTCCCTGGAGGGACTGCTGAGATAAAGGGGGGCTAGAGAGTGGGGTATCTGCTCCTCCCCCTCCCTGGAGGGGCTGCTGGGATAAAGGGGGGGCACCCATCAGCCTGCCTCTCTTCCCCAGGAAGACTGGCTGGGAAGCCGGGAGGCCCAATCTGGGGACGGGGACGGGAACGCTCAAGCCGAATCCAAGAGCAGAAAAGCGCGCTCCCGGACTCTGGCTCCAGCATGAGTCACATTTCTTTGACCCCTGTTGCATAACAGATGCCTGTGGGTTCCCTTGGGTGGGAGCCTCAGAACCGGGCAGGAGCGCGCTCCGGGAGCCCATCTGCCCAGCCGAGTGGGCCGGCCCAGGCAGAAGGCAGGGAGCGAGGTCGCCCTCCCGGAGGGAGCAGGCTGGCACTTCGGGCACTGCCAGGGCTGGAGTTATTTTGGGGCCTTGACATTTGGAGCTGGGAGGAGAGCTTGGGTTTCATCCTGTTGTTGATTTGAACCTGGGAGCAGCAGCAGCCCAGCTCGGGACCAGGCCGGTCCTGGCCAGGGTCCAGCCCACGGCCGGTGAAAAGTGTGCAGAGCGCACTCTGGCCCAGAAGAGGCCCCCGATGGGTGGGGCTGGAGGATGGAAATCCGGCCCTTTCCATACCAACCGGGTCCTCCCGCACAACGTGGGGAAAGGCCCCGCCTGTCCCCCTACGCTTCCCAGCCGGCCACAGAACAGAGAGAGGGAGGGAGGGGGCCTGGCAGCCTCGGGGGCCTTCCTGGAGCTTCAAGGGCTGTGGGGCTGGCACTCACAACGGAAGCCATCGGCCTTCACCCAGGTGTACTGCAGAGAGGGCCCAAGAAAGAACGCTTTCCCTAAGCTGCCCTGTACCTAATTTGTAATATGGACATATGGACGAGCCAAGGTGTGAACATGCACACGTGTGCAAGGAAATGTGCTCATGTGTACGTGTAAATGCATAAGTATGTGTGCAATTGTGTACATATGGATGAGCAGATTGTAAACATGTACATGTGTGCGAGGAAATGTGCTCATATGTGTAATTGTGTACATATGTATGAGTAAATGTGCAAACATGTACATGTGTGCAAGGAAATGTGCTCATATGTACATGTAAATGCATAAGTATGTGTGCAATTGTGTACATATGGATGAGTAAATGTGTAAACATGTACATGTGTGCAATTGTGTACACATGTACAAGCAAATGTGTGAACATGCATGTGTGCAAGGAAATGTGCTCATATGCATGTGTAAGCACACACATGTGTATAATTGTCTGCATATGTATAAGTGTGTAAACGTGTGTGTATACAAGTAAATGTGCTCATATGTACGAGCAAATGTGTAAACATGTGTACAAGTAAATGTGCTCACATGAATGTGTAAATGCATATGTGTAATTGTTTACATATGTATGAGCAAATTGTTGACACATACATGTGTGCAAGGAAATGTGCTCATATGCACATGTAAATGCACAAGTGTGTGTAATTGTGTGCATGTATATGAGCAAATATGTAGGCATGTAATTGTGTGCAAGGAAATATGCTCACATGTATGTGTAAATGCACGTGTGTATGTGATTGTGTGCACATGCATGAGTGAATGTGTAAGCATTGCAGTGTGCTAGTAAATGTACTTGTGTGTGTGAATGCACGTGTGTATGAGTGTGATTGTGCATATATGTACAAGTAAATGTGTTCGTGTGTACTTGAACAGGCATGTGTGTGCATGTGTATGCAATTAAGCACACATGTACAAGTATTACAAGCATGTACTGCATACACATAAATGTGTGCCGATGTACATGTAACTGTGGAGGTGCACATATAAATGTGTGAGCATGTAACAGATTCTGAATATGTGTGTATGAATAAGTGTGTAAATATGTACATGTAAGTAGGTGTGTGCATGTGTACATGTAAGTTTGTGATACAAACTGTGTGCACACATGTATGAGTGTATTGTATACATGTAAATATGTGGGTGTGTACATGTAAATATGTATGTAATGTAGATTGTGAATATGTGCTATGTATGAATAAGTGTCTAAGTGTGTCCATGTAAGTGTGTGAGTGTGCGTGTAAATATGTAAGCATGTAATGTAAATCGTGAGTGTGTACACATGTATGAATAGGTGTGAAAATGAGTGTGTAAATGTGTGGTGTGCACGTGTATGAATAAGTGTATAAGTGTGTGAGTGTGCGCACATGTACATGTGCACCATGCCTTCGGGTACAGATGATGAGCTCCCCCCGGGCAGGGGCTGTCCTCATTCTGTCCCCAGCCTATTGCCAGCTGTGCCGTGACAGCCACCGAATGTCCCCTGTGGGCCGGCCGACTTCCTCCACATCCCCCATTCCCAGCATTCCGGAGCTAGGCGGGACCCCCACAAAGAAACCTGAGAGCTCCGGGGTCCAGGCCTCTCCCTTCGCAGACAGAAAACAAGGCTCGCGGTCTCAAAGCTCCCAGATTATCAGCCCACGGAGGCTCACCCTGCGATGAGCTGGGTCTCCGTCACAGTCTCCAGTGGGCACAGAACCCGGTGAGAGCGGGGGGGGGGGCGCCCTCGGGGACGCGCCACCTGCTCCGGGAAGGACGTTCCGCTCGGGGACGCTTTCCTTTGCCGGGAAGAGTTTCCTGACCCAAGCTTCTTGCGGCTTCTGCCCGACTGTTCTTAGTTCTGCCCCCGGGGCCAAGCTGAGAAAAGAAGCCTTCTCTCTGGGCAGCCACAGACAGACCGGGCCCTCCTCCCTGCCCGAGGTTTCTCCTCCCACAAGGATGCTCTCCCCCAGGCTGGCCGCCTTCTCGGGTCAGCGCCAGCTCAGCGGCCCCCTTCTGAGGGAGGGCGAAGGGCAGCCCGCTGCGGGGGCGCATCTCGGAATACCAGAGTCACTCACAACAGTCGAGTCCCAGGGCGGACAGAGCGCTCCCCCTTAGTTAAGCTACCCCTGACCTTGTGAGGTAGGGGCCGGCGTCTCCATGTTGGAAATGAAGAAGCACCTCCTTTTATGGGAGATTGGGGGGGTTGTAAAACTGAAATTGTGTGGCAGCCGGCCCCGAGCAGCGCCGCTGCCCCATAGCGCCGGCTCTCTGCGTCACTTTGAGGATTCTCACACTATTGCAGACTTTTTCTCCGGCTCTGTGGCGGCGATCTGGGATCGGAGATCTCTGACATGACCACTGTACCTGTTTGGGGGCCCTTTAGTCGCTAGTGTACCCTGGTGCTTGCAGCAGGCCATCCCCCATCTCTCACTCTCAGGCCTCCGTTCCCTGAGACACAACAACACGGAGAAACACTGTATACATTTGGTGACAAAGCAGTGGTAAGGACAGATCGTCCCCATCTCACTCTGTTCCCTGAGACACAACAACACCAAGGAACACTGTATACATTTGGTGACAAAGCGTCGTTACTGTTTCAGGACTGACTGTAACTGAGAGTCCCAGCGAGGGATCCAACAGCATCTCCGGCTGCAGAGCTCTCTTAGGAAGTCAATGGGTGGGGCAAGTTCCTTGTTGTCTTATTTTAAGAAATGGCGGTAGCCTTGGCAGCCCCCCCCCCCTGATAGTCCCCCTTCAGTTCCCCTTTCCCCACAGCCCTCCCAGCCCACCCCCCCAGTTTCCCCCTCATCAGTCCCTCTCCCCCTCGATAGCCCCCTCCTGACAGTCCTCCTTCCCCCCCTCCACCCCCCACCCCCCACAGCCGACTCGAAGGTTCAGGTGACTGTTGGCAGTTTTAATAACAAAGTATTGTTAATTGAGGTGCGCACGCTAGTTTTACCCACGATCCCTCCACACTGGGTGAACCACAGCCCAGCATGGACCTAACAGCTGTCGGTCCTGAGGAGCTGTAAGACCATGCAGCTGGGTCTGCTTTAGGGAGGGGGTCCGGAAGCAAATCCGCCCTGTCCCTGAGGTCGGCCGACAGGGAGCACTCTCCTGGTGAGCACGGCGGGGCAAGGGGCCCGACCTCTCTGAGCCTCAGTTTCTTACTTGTAAAATTAAGGGAGGAAACCAGGGAATGCCAGAAGGAGCTGCATCAGCTGATTCAGAGAGAAATAACCAAGAAAAATGGGCGTGATCAATACCATAGGACAATGATAAAAGTGCAGAAGAAAGCCTCCAAGGGGCCCATACCCTAATAAATGATCCCAGAGAGCAGCCAACAAAGTACATGCAGCTTTTGAGGCAATAACAGCTTTTTTATTTTTCAAACTACTTGCCTGAGCTAGGTCTATACTGAGCAGCAAGGAATGACAAGGAGGTGGGGGATTCCCAGGGCCTCATGGCCACCTTCCCAGGTTAGAGCGGTGAACGAATCTCATGGTTTGTTAAACTGTTTTTTTACTGATATTAGAGAGGGGTTATTCTACCTCTCAGATCTGTGTAGAAGCAAGGAATTCATGGCCAAAGAACTAGAGAACGTTATGAAATGCAAAATGGATAATTTTGGTAATATTGAATTAAAAGGGTTTTGCACAAACAAAACCAATGCAGCCAAGATCAGAAGGAAAGGAGAAAACCGAGGGAAAGAATTTACAGCCAATGTTTCTGATAAAGAACTCGTTTCTAAAATATATAAAGAATTCACTCAAATTTATAAGAATTCAAGCCATTCTTCAATGGATAAATGGCCAAAGGATATCAACAGACAATTTTCAGATGAAGAAATTCAAGTCATTTCTAATCATAGGAAAAAATGCTCTAATTCACTATTGATTAGAGAAATGCAAATTAAGACAACTTTGAGGTAGCACCTCACACCTCTCAGACTGGCTAAGATGACAGGAAAAGATAATGACGAATTTTGGAGGGGATGTGGGAAAACTGATACAACTGATACATTGTTGGTGGAGTTGTGAAGTGATCCAACCATTCTGGAGAGCAATTTGGAACAATATCCAAAGGGATATCAAATTGTGCATCCCTCTGATCCAACAATGTTTCATCTGAGTCTGTATCCCAAAGAGATGATAAAAAAGGGAAAGGGACCCACGTGTGCAGAAATGTTTGTAGCAGCCCTTTAGTGTCAAGGAGCTCAAAACTGAGGGGCCGCCCATCAGGTGGGGAATGGCTGAATAAGTGATGGTATATGAATGTCATGGAATATTTGTGTTCTATAAGAAATGACCAGCAGGATGATTTCAGAGAGGTCTGGAGAGACTGACAGGAACTGAGGCTGAGGAAGTGAGCAGAACCAGGAGATCATTATGCACGGCAACAACAAGATTATATGATGATCAACTGTGATGGACGTGGCTCTTTCCAACAATGGGGTGATTCAGGATAATTCTAATAAACTTGTGATGGAGAGCGCCACCTGCACTCAGAGAGAGGACAATGGGGATTGAATATGGCTCAGAACATAGGATTTTCACCTTTTTTTTGTTGTTTGCTTGTTTTTATCTCTCATTTTTTTCTCTTTTTGATCTGATTTTTCTTGTGCAACACGATAATTGTGAAACTGTTTAGAAGAATTGCACATGTTTAACCTATATTGGATTATTTGCTGTCTAGGGGAATGGAGCAAGAAAAATTTGGAACACAAAGTTTTGCAAGGTGAATTTTTTTTTGTTTGTTTGTTTGTTTGTTGTTTTTTTTTTTTTTTTTGCTGAGGCAATTGGGGTTAAGTGACTTGCCCAGGGTCACACAGCTGTTACGTGTCTGAGACCAGATTTGAACTCAGGTCCTCCTGACTTCAGGGCTGGTGCTCTATCCACTGCGCCACCTAGCTGCCCTTGCAAGGTGAATGTTGAAGACTCTCTCCACGGATTTTGAAAAATTAAAAGCTATTATTTTTTAAAGAAAAAAATTTAAAAAGTTGGATTAAATGATCACAAAGGTCTCTTCTAGGACAACTAGGTGGTACAGCGGAGAGCACGCTGGACCATAGTCAAATCCAACCTCAGACACAAAATTAGCTGTGTGACTCTGGGCAAATCACTTTATCCCATTTGCCTCAGTTTCCTCATCTTTAAATGAGCTGCAGAAGCAAATGTCAACAGACTCCGGGATCTTTCGCAAGAAAACCCCAAATAAGGTCACAGTCAGCTCCAACTCAACAACAAAAGCTTCCTTCCAGTTCTCCATATCTGATCTTGGGATCGCCCCTCCCAGGCCATACGGTTGGCTTCCTCCCCAGAGTCAGAGCCCAGTTACCGATTTCACCATTCAAGGGGCACAGATTGCCCTGGATCATTTACTCTACTGCAAAGGAGGCTCCGAGCTGCAGGAAGGCTGGGACCATGGTCTGTACAGCCCCGAGCCCCCCCCCGGGTCTCAGCAAATTATTTCTTAAGAGACAATATGCTCCAATACGGGGAGTCAGAGAAAGGGATCAGCGACTCATTTTAGGCCATTGCCCCTCTCTTGGGCAAGTTCCAGCCCCTCTGGGGCTCAGTGAATCTGTGAAATGGGAAGCCTGCACTTGGGTATCCTAGAAGGGAATCCCACTTCTACCTCCAGGATCTGCCCGCTCACACGCAGGGGGAGGAAATGGCCAGAGAGGAAACCAGACCTGAGTCAGGGCCAGAACTTCTGAGATCAGAGCGGGTTTTCGCTCTCCCTGGACCCTCCAGCACAAACCTTTCATCTCACCGTCCGGACTGGCCCCTGGCAGCTCACGGACAGCGGTCCAAGGCTGTGGGAGAAGCCGGGGGCCAGAAGGGACCAGGAAGGGGAGTCTCTTGGTCACTTCTAAAAAGGAAGGGGGGGATTTCTGCCCTGAAATCTCCTCCTGCCCCAGGGACAGCCTCATCCACGGCCGGCCTGAGCTCTTCCGGGCTCTCGGGAAGGGACGGGGAACATTACAGCAACGAAGCTCAGATGTATTTGCTTTGGCAGAAGGCTCGGAAAGTTCTCTGTGTGTGTGAAGACTTAATAGCAAAAGACCACTTTCCCATTTTAATAAGTTCTCAGGGATTCAGGCTGCTTCCCTGGCCCCACCCGGGCCCGGGACAGGGGGAGGCCCACAGAGGAGCCCCTCCTTCCCATGGACAGCTGGCTCTGGGGACCACACCCCGCCTTCTGGAAAAGGAAGCAGAGATTTATTAAATGCCTACTAGGTACAAAGCACTGGAGCAGGCCCAGGGGAAAAGAGCCAGCCGGAGCTGAGACACGGCCCCCTCCCTAGCTGAGCTCACAGGCCACAGGGGTGGGGGTGGGGAGTGGGTGGTGAGACAAACACTCGGATAAAACTCAGACAAGAGTCCCTGGGAGCTCTACTGGGGATGGGCAGCATCACTACAGCAGGCCTGGGGAGGGAGATTCGGGGGGACCCTGGGGGAGAATAACAGGCCTGGGAAGGGAAATCCCAGGGGATCCTGGGAGGACACCAGGGGAGGACAGCAGACCTGGGGAAGGAGATCCTGGGAGGACTCTGGGGATCCTGAGGGAGGGGGCTGTGTCGGCGCTCCAACTCTCTTCCAAGACTGCATACTGAGCCAGATGCCCATTTATACCAACGGGAGCCTGCTACACCCAGGCTTAGTGTGCCACTGGGGCAAAAATGAAGCCCTCCCTGTCCTCGAGAAACTAACATTCTACCAGACAGCGTGAGTAGGGGACTCGACCCTCATCCTGCAGGGATGCTGGGAAGGTTTCCAATAGAAGCTGGTACCTGAGGGCTGAATGGAGCTCGGGACGGGGGGAGGGGGGTGGTTCCCCAAGCAGGGGCGAGACACCATCCACCTGCCCCAGAAGCCCCTCCCGTGCTCCCTCCTAACTGGATAATAATGATCGTGACAGTAATAATAAGAGTATTTATACAGCACTCTAAGGTTTGCAGAACACTTTCCACATATCACCTGATTTTACCCTCACAACAACCCTGGAAGGAAGGCGCTATTAATTCTCCTATTTTATAGATGAAAAAACTGAGAAAAATGAAGGCTGTGACTTGTTCAGTCACACAGTCAGTCAGTGACCCCAGTCAGATGGGAATCCTGCTCTTGCACACAGCTGCCTCCGAGTGAAAGAAAAGGGGGTGGGCTCTGGGAGGCCGAGGAGGGAGAATCCACGGCCAGACGGAGGAATGGGGAAGGGGGTCAGGGAGAGAGGAGGGGGCGGCTGGCTAGCACAAGAGAAGGGGGGAAGGGGGAGATACCTGCTCACTCCTCCTGCCCCTTTCTCTTTCGCGCAGAGTCCCTGTGAGGAGGTGAAGGTTGCCAGCCCTGCCCCAAAAGCAGGTCAGAAGTTCTGTATGGGCCCAATGGGCTGAGGGGGCACCCTGTACCCAGATCTGAGGCAGGGGCAGAGAGTGCTGAAATCTGCAGGTCGGGACGGGCAGTCTCACCCAGGAGCAGATGATGCTGTAAGTGTTGTGAGTGCACCTAGCAAATGCCAAAGGAAGGACCTCTCCGCAGCCTGTGAATTAGATCCCTGACTTCAATTCCTCAGTTTCCCATCTATTAAAATGAAAATGGCAGAAGTCACACTTCCTTCCCTATAAGGATGTCCAGGGGAAGGAGTTCTGAAGACCTCACCCGTGCTGCATTCTCAGATCAGCCGATGGCAACTCCTTTCAATGAGCGCTTAAAGACTCCTTCAGTCGTGGAGAATGGCTCATCAGCTGTGGTTTGTTGTGCCCACTTCAGAGGAGGGCCCACCTGCTTAGACATGGACTTGCTGGCCTTGGGTCCAATTGGATACTAATGGTCTCTACCAAATTCAGACGCTGGGATCATCCATGGAGAGAAGAAAGGTCCTGGGAGGCCATCTTGCCCAACCCCTTCATTTTCCAGCTAAGAAAATTACAGCCCAGAAAAAGCAAGAGGCCCACCCAATATCAGAAGTCAGAGACAAGCAAAATTTGAACCCAGATCCTATTTCTGACCCCCAAATCTCATACTCTTTTCACTGCACCAACCCAGTGCCTGACATGACCTGAATACATGTTCAACAGATTTTAGAAAGAAAAGGGAGAATCAAACATTTTTCAAAGCTTTTCAGTTATCTCCCAAATCTCAACAGCCTCTTTTCAAAGAGCAGAAATAGCTCAAAAACAGCCCCAGGATTTGAAGGCAAAGGCTCCTTCCCCCATGGCGCCAGCGCCGGTGCCAGCGCCAGGAGGATTGAAGTTACCGCCAAGAAAAGCCAGATACAACTTCTCAGACCTCAGAGGTACAAATCCTTCATCAAGGGAACCTTGGGGACAACAGACTTCAGAAGTCCATGAGTCATGTTGGAAAAATTAGCCCCAAACAAGTTGAAAAGAAGGGTCCTTAGTCCAAATTTCAAGGGCAATGACGCACCACACAAATGTAAAAACTATATTGCCTCTATTCCCCAAATAGAGAAATGAGCTAAGTGGCCTTCCAAGCAGGACATAACTACCACTTTACGGGTATTCAGAGCTGCTGTCAGAGTTCTGAAAATTTGTTGTTTCTACAGGAAAAGATGAGGTAGGTCTAGAGGATTTTCATTCATTTAGCTGGGCATGGAGCAACTCATACTCCTGGGCTATTTTGGTTTAGAGAAACTTTGAGAGCAATTTGGAACTATGCTCAAAAAGTTATCAAACTTTGCATATCCTTTCATCCAGCAGTGTTTCTATTGGGCTTATATCCCAAAGAGATCTTAAAGGAAGGAAAGGGACCCCCATGTGCAAGAATGTTTGGGGCAGCCCTTTTTGTAGTGACTAGAAACTGGAAACTGAATGGATGCCCATCAATTGGAGAGTGGCTGAATAAGTGATGGTATATGAATGTGATGGAATATTATTGTTCTGTGAGAAACGACCAGCAGGAGGATTTCAGAGAGGCCTGGAGAGACTTGCAGGAACTGATGCTGAGTGAAACGAGCAGAACCAGGAGATCATTGTACACAGCAACAACAAGACTGTATAATGATCAATTCAAATGGACATGGTTCTCTTCAACAATGAAATGCTTCAAACCAGTTCCATTTGGTCAGTGAAGAAAGCCATATACACCCAGAGAGAGGGATATGAAATGTGGATCACAACCTAACATGTTCATGCTCTCTATTGATGTTTCCCTGCATTGTGTTTCCTTTCTTAGATTTTT
This sequence comes from Myrmecobius fasciatus, assembly GCA_023553655.1. Taxonomy (NCBI): domain Eukaryota; kingdom Metazoa; phylum Chordata; class Mammalia; order Dasyuromorphia; family Myrmecobiidae; genus Myrmecobius; species Myrmecobius fasciatus. Next base: position 85,400 of record JAJPUD010007283.1, read on the forward strand.
TTTTCTGGTAGACACGATTTTTCTTGCACAGCAAGATAAGTGTGGAAATATGCATACATATATTCGATTTTTTATTAATATAATTAACATGTAGTGGACTTCCTGCCATCTAGGGGAAGGTTAGGGACTAGGAAAAATTTGTAATAGAAAGCTTTGTAAGGGTCATTGTTGAAGAATTACCCATGCATATGTTTTGCAATTAAAAAGCTTTAATAAAATGCATTTTAAAAAAATAGAGAAACTCCAAAATAGAGAGGAAATGATTCAAGCCATCTCAATTCCCTTCAATAACGCTGCCCTGCTCCCCCATCCCACTCTCCAACTGCCTAATGGGGCCAAATAGAGCCAGAATGGTCCAAACGAGCCCTGAGAGCTAAATAGTGTTCCCCACTCACATCAGAAACCAGTAAATTACACCGTTGTAGTAGGCAGCGCCAGGGTGTTCAAGTGGTAAGCATCCTGTGTTTAAGTGGCTACCACAAAGCCCTTATATTCTTGTCTCATCCTATCTCCAAATAAACAACCAACTTAGCTGAGAGAAGGCACATCCCTCCCTTCTCCACCACAGAGGTGGGGGACTGTGGGTATGAAATGGCACATAGGCGCATATATAAGACAGGCAGTTGATGAGTCAGTTGATTTTGCTGAAATTTTTTTCCCTCTCTTTCTTTTTCATTCTTTACTACAAAGGCTGCCTCATGGGTGAAGGAAGAAAGGAAGGTGATAAAAAATTATTGTGTAAATGTAAAAAACACAATTTTTTAAGCAGTCAATGGAAGTGAGCCTATGTAAGATTTCATGAAAGGAAGCCCTAAAAACTGATTTCCCTGAGAAAACATTTCTACTTCCTGAGGACTCAGGAAAATGCAGCTCCATACCATCAGGTATGATTTTAAAAGAACAAGATGGGGGCAGAGCCAAGATGGCGAACTGCGGACAGCTTTCTCTGTGAACTCCCTCCGACATTCCCTCAAACCCAGACAAAGTAAGCCTTAAAACTGGTTTCCGAGTGAGGTCCTCGCCAAGCATTTGGACTACAACGCACTTCTATAAAAGATCTACCTTGAAAGAACTCCGGAGAAGGTTAGCCTCAGGGGAAATCGGCCTCTGGTCGCGATCGGACTCCAGCCGGTGCGGAAGTCAGGGCTGCGATAGAGGGGCGGATTTTGGGCACCCAGGAAGCCCCTGGGAGACGCCTGGGCCACTTTGCTCTGCTTGCGGGCAGGTGCTTTGGCAGATCTGCCTTTGGAAGGGGGTGGATGAGAACAGCTGAAAACGTGGTCCTGGTGCGAATCTAGCCCGACCAGCCTCAGACCGGAAGTCAACTTGGCAAACTGCCCCAGGGCAAATACAAATCGTTGCAGTTTTCTCTGGTTTTGACCAATATCCCAACTTTAAATCATGAGCAAGAAGCAGAAGAGAGCTCTCACCATAGAAAGCTTTTACGGAGAAAAAATAGAACAGTCCCCAGATCCTGACATTATGAAAACAATCCCAGATGAAGCCACAAAGGCAGACTTAAGTTGGTCTCCCTTTCAGAAGGCTTACCTGGATGATTGCATTAAGAATCTCAAAAGAGAGCTAGAAGAAGAATGGGGAAATAAATTGAGATCAGGGCAACAGAAATATCAAAAACTGGAAAATAGGACTGGTGAATTGGAAAAAGAAAACAGTTCACTGAAAAACAAAATTGGTGAATTGGAAAAAATCACCAATTCACTGGAAAATAAAAATGGTGAACTGAAAAACAAAATTGGTGAATTGGAAAAAGACAACAATTCACTGAAAAACAAAATTGGTGAATTGGAAAAAGACAACAATTCACTGAAAAATAAAACTGGCAAAATGGAAAAAGAATGCATTGAATCCAGAAATTCAATTGGCCAGCTACAAAAGGAGCTAAAAAAGATAACTGAAGGAAATAATACTCTAAAAATTAAAATTGAACAAATAGAAGTAAATGACTCAATAAGACTTCAAGAATCAGTTAAACAAAAACAAAAAAATGAAAAAATAGAAGAAAATATGAAATATCTCCTAGGAAAAACAACTGACTTGGAAAACAGATCCAGGAGAGACAATTTAAGGATTATCGGACTCCCTGAAAGCCACGATGAAAAAAAGAACCTGGATGCTATCTTCCAGGAAATCATGAAAGAGAATTGCCCTGATGTTTTATAATCAGAAGGCAAAATTGGCATTGAAAGAATTCACCGATCACCTCCAGAAAGAGACCCCAAAATTAAAACCCCAAGGAATATCGTGGCCAAATTTCAGGACTATCGCACCAAGGAAAAGATATTGCAAGCAGCTAGAAAGAAACAGTTCAAATACCGAGGAACTGTCATTAGAATTACACAGGATCTGTCAGCTTCCACATTGAAGGATCGAAGGGCCTGGAACCAGATATTCCGAAAGGCAAAAGAACTTGGATTACAGCCAAGAATAAGTTATCCAGCTAGAATGAGCATCATCTTCCAGGGAAGAAGATGGTCATTCAATGATACAGGAGAATTTCACCTATTTCTAATGAAAAGACCTGATCTGAACAAAAAATTTGACCTCCAAATAGAGAACTCAAGAGAAACATAAAAAGGTAAAAAGGAAAACTCTTGAGAACTATATTCCTACTATAGGTATCCTTTAAAGAATGGCAGTATAATTTGATTTTTCTTTGATAATAATGGAAAAGAAATTAGAGGTGGAAGGGATACCATACTGAAAAAGAAAAAGGGGGGAGGGGGGAAAAGGAGGCAAAATAAAGTAAAAATATAGGAGGTAAAATAAGGCAAAATCTCATAAAGAGACATAGAAGATCTAATATAATTGAGGGGAAGAAGGGAGGGCGATGAGTATTGTGTAAACCTTACTCTTATTAGATTGGACTCTAAGAGAGTATATCAGACACATTTGGCTTCAAAGAAAGCACTGACCCTCCTTGTGGGAAGGTAGGAGGGAGGGGAGAAAAGGAAAGGGATAAACTAATAGAAGGATTAGGGGAAAGGTATAAAGGGGAGGGAGGGACTCTAAAGGGAGGAGGATTATTGGTGGGAGGTGGTCTTCAAGAGCAAAGTACTGGGGAGGGGGGAAGGGAGAGAGAGGAAAGGGAAGAGAAAATCATAACTCTGGGTAAATAAGATGGCAGGGAATACAGATATAGTTATTTTAACTGTGAATGTGAACGGGATGAACTCTCCCATAAAACGGAAGCGGGTAGCAGACTGGATTAAAAGCCAGAATCCTACAATATGTTGTTTACAAGAAACACATCTAAAACATAGAGATACATACAGAGTGAAGGTAAAGGGCTGGAGCAGAATCTTCTATGCTTCAGGTGAACAAAGAAAGGCAGGGGTAGCAATCCTTATCTCGGATCAAGTAAAAACAAAAATAGATCTAATTAAAAGAGATAAGGAAGGAAACTACATTTTACTAAAGGGTTCCATAGACAATGAAGCAGTATCAATACTTAACATATATGCACCAAGTGGTATAGCATCCAAATTCCTAGAGGAGAAGTTAAGAGAGATGCAAGGAGAAATAGACAGTAATACTATACTAGTGGGAGATCTCAACCTTGCTCTCTCAGAATTAGATAAATCAAATTCCAAAATAAATAAGAAAGAAGTTAGGGAGGTTAACAAAAGGCTAGAAAAGTTAGGTATGATAGATCTCTGGAGGAAACTGAATGGTGATAGAACGGAGTATACTTTCTTCTCAGGGGTTCATGGAACTTATACAAAAATTGATCATGTGTTAGGGCATAAAAACCTCAAAATCAATTGCAGAAAAGCAGAAATAGTAAATGCATCCGTCTCAGATCATGATGCAATAAAACTCACATGTAATATAAGGCCAGGAGAAAATAGGCCACAAGTTATTTGGAAATTAAATAATCTAATCCTGAAGAACGAATGGGTGAAAGAGCAAATTATAGACACAATTGAAAATTTCATCCAGGAGAATGACAACAATGAGACAACATACCAAAATTTGTGGGACTCGGCTAAAGCGGTTATAAGGGGTAATTTTATATCTCTAGATGCTTACTTGCGTAAAACAGAGAAGGAGAAGATTAATGAACTGGGCTTACAATTAAAAAAGCTAGAAAAAGACCAAATTACAAACCCTCAATTAAATACCAAATTGGAAATTCTGAAAATTAAAGGGGAGATCAATAAAATTGAAAATAAGAAAACTATTGAATTAATAAATAAAAGTAAGAGTTGGTTTTATGAAAAAACCAACAAAATAGATAAGCCTTTAGTTAATTTGATTAGAAAAAGAAAAGAGGAAAATCAAATTATTAGTCTCAAAAATGATAAGGGAGAACTTTCCTCCAATGAAGAGGAAATTAGAGTAATAATTAGGAGTTTCTTTGCCCAACTTTATGCCAATAAATTTGAGAATGTAAATGAAATGGAGGAGTATCTACAAAAATATAGATTGCCCAGATTAACAGAAGAGGAAATAAATTATTTAAATAGCCCTATTTCAGAAAAAGAAATAGAACAAGCTATTAATCAACTCCCTAAGAAAAAATCTCCAGGACCAGATGGATTTACATGTGAATTTTACCAAACATTCAAGGAACAATTAATCCCAATACTATATAAACTATTCGAAAAAATAGGGAAAGAAGGTGTACTACCAAATTCCTTCTATGACACAGATATGGTGCTGATAGCTAAACCAGGTAGGGAGAAAACTGAGAAAGAAAACTATAGACCCATTTCCCTAATGAATATTGATGCAAAAATTTTAAATAAGATTTTAGCAACAAGATTACAGAAAGTCATCCCCAGGATAATACATCATGACCAAGTAGGATTTATACCAGGAATGCAGGGCTGGTTCAATATTAGGAAAACTATTAGCATAATCAATTATATTAATAACCAAATTAATAAAAATCATATGATTATCTCCATAGATGCAGAAAAAGCCTTTGATAAAATCCAACACCCATTCCTATTAAAAACACTGGAGAGTATAGGAATAAATGGGCTTTTCCTTAAAATGATAAGTAGTATCTACTTAAAACCTTCAGCAAGCATCATATGTAATGGAGTCAAACTAGAACCATTCCCAATCAGATCAGGAGTGAAACAAGGCTGCCCACTGTCACCATTACTATTTAATATTGTATTAGAAATGTTAGCTTTAGCAATAAGAGAAGAAAAAGAGATAAAAGGAATCAGAGTAGGTAGTGAAGAAACCAAATTATCACTCTTTGCAGATGACATGATGGTATACTTAGAGAACCCTAGAAACTCCACTAAAAAATTACTAGAAACAATTCACACCTTTAGCAAAGTGGCAGGATACAAAATAAATCCACATAAATCATCAGCATTTTTATATATTACCAATAAAGTTCAGCAGCAAGAGATACAAAAAGAAATTCCATTCAAAATAACTGTTGATAGTATAAAATATTTGGGAATTTATCTGCCAAGGGATAGTCAGGAACTATATGAACTAAATTACAAAACACTTTCCACACAAATCAAATCAGACCTAGTCAATTGGAAAAACTTAAAATGCTCATGGGTAGGACGAGCGAATATAATAAAAATGACAATACTACCCAAACTAATTTACTTATTTAGTGCCATACCAATCAAACTCCCAAGAAATTATCTTACAGATCTAGAAAAAATAGTAGCAAAGTTCATTTGGAAAAACAAAAGGTCTAGAATTTCAAGGGGATTAATGAAAAAAAAGGCTGAAGATGGTGGACTTGCTGTACCAGATCTAAAACTATATTATAAAGCAGCGGTCATCAAAACCATTTGGTACTGGCTAAGAAATAGAGTAGTCGATCAGTGGAATAGGATAGAATCACAAGACAAACTAAGCAATAACTATAGCAATTTGGTTTTTGATAAACCCAAAGACCCCAGCTTTTGGGATAAGTATTCACTATTTGACAAAAACTGCTGGGAAAACTGGAAACTAGTGTGGAAGAAATTAGGGCTTGACCCACATCTAACACCACATACCAAGATAAGATCTAAATGGGTTCACGATCTGGATATAAAGAGTGATTTTGTAAACAAGTTAGAGGAACATAATATAGTTTACCTCTCAGACCTGTGGAGATGGAATAAATTTATGTCCAAAGAAGAACTGGAACTTTTAATTGAAAACCAGATAGATAACTTTGACTATATTAAATTAAAAAGTTTTTGTACAAACAAAATCAATGCAGACAAGATTAGGAGGGAAGCAATAAATTGGGAAATCATCTTTACATTTAAGGGTTCTGATAAAGGTCTCATCTCTAAAATATATAGAGAATTGTCTCATATTTATAAAAATTCAAGCCATTCTCCAATCAATAAATGGTCAAAGGATATGAACAGACAATTTTCAGAGGATGAAATTAAAACTATTTATAGTCATATGAAAAGGTGCTCCAAATCACTATTGATCAGAGAAATGCAAATCAAGACAACCCTGAGATACCACTTCACACCTGTCAGATTGGCTAAAATGACAGGAAAAGTTAATGATGAATGTTGGAGGGGTTGTGGGAAGGCTGGGACACTGATGCATTGTTGGTGGAGCTGTGAACGGATACAGCCATTCTGGAGAACAATTTGGAGCTATGCTCAAAAAGTTATCAAACTGTGCATACCCTTTGACCCAGCAGCATTTCTATTGGGCTTATATCCCAAAGAAATCATAAAGGAAGGAAAAGGCCCCACATGTGCAAGAATGTTTGTGGCAGCCCTTTTTGTAGTGGCTAGAAACTGGAAATTGAATAGATGCCCTTCAATTGGAGAATGGCTGAATAAATGATGGTATATGAATGTTATGGAATATTATTGTTCTGTAAGAAATGACCAGCAAGATGATTTCAGAGAGGCCTGGAGAGACTTACATGAACTGATGCTGAGTGAAATGAGCAGAACCAGGAGATCATTATACACGGCAACAACAGTACTATATGACGATCAATTCTGATGGACATGGCTCTCTTCAACAATGAAATGTTTCAAACCACCTCCAATTGTTCACTGAAGAAAGCCATATACACCCAGAGAGAGGGATGCGAAATGTAGACCACAACATAACATTCTCATACTCCTTGATTGATGTTTGCTTACATTGTGTTTCCTTTATCTGATATATCGTTTGTGTAGATAAGATTTTTCTTGCACACCAATGATAAGTTTGGAAATATGTATACATATATTCGATTTGCCAATATTTTAACATAATTAACATGTAGTGGATATCCTGCCATCTAGGGGAGGGGTGGGGAGTTGGGGGGAAAATTTTGTAACGGAAAGCTATGTAAGGGTTATTGTTGAAGAATTACCCACACATATGTTATGCAAATAAAATAAAAATTTAAAAAAAAAAGAAAGTAAAAAATAAAATAAAATAAAAATAAAAATAAAAAATAAAAGAACAAGATGAAGGCCTTGGACTTCATAATTACAACCAGACACACTGAGATTTCAGGAGAAATCTTCAAATTCTCCCTTAACATATTAAGGTCTAGTGGTCATTTCTGGCATTTTGGCTGCTTTAATCCTGACACTACACAGAAAACCCCAACAATGACCATGGATCTCCCACAACATAAAGTGAGAGTAAATCACTTGGGAAATTCTCTGAACATGAGAGTGCCTTTCATGTCCTGCAATAAGTCAGGGGAGAAATTCAGCAATGTTGAGCCTGGAGAAAAGGAGAACATGCTAGCAAGTCTTTATAAATGTGAAAGATTAATTATACAGAGAAGAGATTAAATTTGTTCTGCTTGGCCTCCGGAGGACTGATGGACTCTGCAGATGCTTCTCTGGGAAGCACATGGAGGGGGAGAGAAGTGTTGCTTTGCTGACAGCCTCTGGTTGGAGAAGGAGAAACAGAAGGAGAGACAGGAGAGTTGTGCTGATGGAGCCAGGGTACAGCCTTGCTGAGAGCGCAATGGAAAAAGTAGAATCACAAGACTATGCAAAGGTCAATGTTGAAAAATTATCTGTGCATAGGTTTTGAAAATAAAAAGCTTTAATTAAAAAAAATACATTTAAGAAAAAGGAAAAAACAGAATCCCCCCATGTTTGTTGTTTCGGGGGCCAGAAGCACATCTGTGGGCTCAACAGGCCTAAGGGGACAGTTTATCACCAAAAAAGCGCAACACTCATGTACTAGCAAGGGTGGCTGTGTGCCAAGAGACTGGCTCCCACAGTCTGACTGACCTCCCTGACAGTCACGAATAGTACAAACGATTCCCTAAAGAGATCAAAGGTCATTAGTTGCCTCCAGACCATGGGTTTTTCTCTTCATCTGCCTCTTGACCATGTGTGCCCACTTTCCCCAAGAACATTGTGTGCATTGGAGAGAAAGTGGGACTGAGGTTTAAGAGTTGACAGCTTTTGTTTTTCTTATCTTTGTTTTTACCTTCTACTGAGTAAACCCTTGCTTTTGCCTTTTTAGTAAATGTTTTATATTCAAGAATCCATGGTATTGCTGTGATTGATCTTTACATATGGCAGCGCGTTGGTGGGTGCCCAGAAGCTACAGTGCTGAGTTTTATGAATGTTTCCCTCATACCTGGGTCATCTCTAGGATCCTGAGAGAATGGAGTTATCAAAGTTACTATTTGGAGGAATCCTCCTGATTGGGTGGGTGAGCATCTGGGCAGAGTCGGGCTACATAAAAATAATAACATATGGAGCAGGTAGGTGGTGCAGTGCATAGAGCACCAGCCCTGAAGTCAGGAGGACCTGAGTTCAAATCTGACCTCAGTCACATAACACTTCCTAGCTGTGTGATCCTGAGCAAGTCACTTAACCCCAATTGCCTCAGCAATCAATCAATCAAATCAAATCAAATAATAACATACTTAATGCTAAAGTTTGCAGAGCACTTTATAGGTACCATAATGGTTCAGTGGATGGAATGGTCAACTTGGGGTCAGGAAGATCTGGGTCAGAAGTTGACCTCTAGCACTTCCTGGGCACTCGTGCATCCAAATAAGCTTTGTTTTCCAAAAGGAGATCCCTGGGAGGCCAAACCCTCATTCTGCGGCGCTGCTAAACCCCAGCTCCCTGCCTCCCGGCACAGATATAAACACAGTGAGACACTGAGGGTCTTGTCCAGGCTTCTCCCAGCCTTGTGCCTTTGGCGTGTCACCTGAGCCCTCACTGCTTCCTCTAGTGGACTAGGGTCCCCAGGTCCGCAAAGGGAAGTGCTCTCAGGGAAACCTCCAACCCACTCCCAGATGATCAAGCCATTCCGCGCCACTCCTACCAAAGGCCCATCCCTTGGGGACCAGAGTTCCAGTGGGATCATTGTCCAGCAGAGAAAGCTCCTGGTGACCACCCGGGAAAGGGACAACACCCAGCATGGTGGTGAGCCAGGCCCCTGAGCACCCTCCTGTATCATCAACATGCTCCCCAAAGGGAGCAGAAGGGGTGGGACTCACTTAGGACCGCAGTGCCAGAACTCAGTACTCCATTCATTACACTACACTGCCTCTAATTATGAGCCCAGAAAGGCAAAGAGACCCTGGGGTCCCATAAAGTGAAAAGGAGAAAACTGAGACCAAGCCAGGTAAAAAAAGGTGAATGGTAAGGCCTGGGTCTGAGCACATAGTAGGTGCTTAAAAACTCGAACCCCTCCTATTTAGGTACTGATTCTCACCTCAACAGGACTTGGGCTTCCCATCTGGAAAATAGGAATAGCCACATCCAACCTGCCTCACCCCAGCACTAGGCAACACTCATCTGGAGCTAATATTAGTGATATTAGGGAATTATTAGGGATATTAGGGATAAATAATTAATATCTAATTATTTGTTATTTATTAGAATGGACAAGTCATTTAAAGTCTCTGACTTTAGATATTAGCTGAATTAGGTTGGGAAGACCAGTGGTCACATACCATCTGCGACAGATAAATTGGGCAAATTACACAATGCCTTCAATAGCCCAGAAGCTTGAATTTGCCAGTCTGCTCTAGTGAAAGGAGTTTCCATGCTGGGAGGACCATCGTTGATGAAATCAGTTTGAGATCCCACCCCCAAACAAAGTGAACATTTCCACCCGTTTCCATCTGCCCTGGTCTTAAGAGAGCCCTGTGCCAAGGGCCGTCTTTTTTACAAGAGACAGCCCCCCGCCCCCCAAGGAGCCTGCCCGTCAAGTCCATTCTCCGGAACGCAGAGACGTTTGCCAGCCCCAGTTCACGGCTGGCAGCAGCTGGCCTGGGTGAGAGCGCGATGTCCCGATAAACGAGACAAATTCAATCTGGGCCACGTCACCAGGAGAAAGCCTGGCCCTGGTGACATCCCAGTGGGCGCCAGGCAGGCGGACACATGCCCCCCTCCTCTGCCATCCCCCTCAGCCCAAGAAGGAAGACCACCAGCCACTTTCTGGCCACGGAAAGCAGGAGTTTTAATTACCCGTGAGCAGGGTCCAGGGCGATGGCCCGAGGCTGGTCCAAGTCTTGCCAGAAAAGGACTTTTCTCGAGGTTCCGTTGAGGTTGGCCACCTCGATCCGATTGGTTTCCGAGTCGGTCCAGTAGAGCTTCTTCCCGATCCAATCGCACGCCAAGCCATCGGGGGACACCAGGCCGGAGATGATGACGTTCTGCACCACGCTCCCCGACTGGTTAAAGTACGTTTGCTTGATGGCTTCCTCGCTCACGTCCGTCCAGTAAATGACGCCCTCGGAGAACTGGAAGTCCACGGCGGCCGCGTCCTCCAGGCCGCTCACCACGATGTTCGACTCCAACTTGGCTCCTCCGGCGTCCACCAGCCTCACGTCCCGACGGTTGGCAAAGAGCAGGAGCGGGGAGGCTGCAAGAGCAAAGCAGAAACGGGGGACATCGTCAAGACGTGTCGGGCTACGACCCCGTGACCCCTGGGCAAAGGCCCATCCGTCCAGAGGGGACGGTCAGCTGCGGGAACTGAGGCTGCCGTGAGAAGGGGTTGTACCAGGGGCCCAGCTAAGAGGTACCAGGGACAGGACTCGAATCCAAGACTTCCCCTTCCATTCCAACAGGCCATGCCTTCTCCATTCACATTAGCTCTCTACAGAACTTTTCCCTGACAATGTGCTCACCCTGCAGCTAAGAGGGATGGGGCTGTCACGTGGAATAAAGATTAGCCTTGCTGGGTCGGGACTAGGAACAATGCTGAAGAGGGTGGTGAGGGGGAGGAACTTCCTAAGAATGGGAGCTGCTTGAAAGCAGAATGGGAAATCTGCAGAGGTAGTGAGTTCCCTGTGAGTGGAGGTACTCAATTAGTGGTCAGGTAGCCACTTGGCCGGAGCCCCCCCGTATGGTGCAGGCTCTGCCTCTTAGGCTTTTGTTTTGTGGACACTTGGTTGAAAGTAGAATGGGAAATCTGCAGAGGTAGTGAGTTCCCCATGAGTGGAGGTATTGTTAGTGGTCAGCTAGGCACTTGGCCAGAGTCCCCCATATGGTGCAGGCTCTGCGTTTTAGGCTTTTGTTTTGTGGACACCTGGTCCATCTGTGCAGTAAAGTCATGGCCCACACCCCTGTGTGCTCAGGTAGCATCCTACCTCCGAGAAGGATACGTGCAGCCCTACTATGTGGCCCCCTCGCCCTATGGGGATGGCTCTGGGTGAAATGGCTGAAGTGGAAGGGAAGTGCTTTGGAGAGCTACACTACTGCAGGTGTGGACCTTCTGCCACTGGGCCCAGCTGGCTGCAAAGCCACAACAGCCCCCATCTTTCCAAGAGCCCGAGTGAGCGTGGGCCATCTCTTAGCTTCGTGCAGGGCTGGGGCGGGCAGGGGTCTCCTTGCTCACGGAATCACCCCGGGACCCGGGAGGTGACATAAGCCAGGCCAGAGCCTCCACATATGGGTGTACACACCCCTATGTCGACCGTGTCTTCCCTGGCCAAACGAAAGCTCTCTGAGGGAAAGCACTTTATTTTCATCGGGAAACGGCTGAACTCTGGCCATTTCCTCTGGGACTGTGGGGAAAGCGCCACAGGGATTTCAAAGTACTATATATAACTAAATTAGGGACCAATTGGTCTAAACCAGCGGTATCCAAAACGGGGACTCACGGCCTGATCCCCAGCGTGTGAGTGATCAACCAATCAGAAGGGTCACATCTCACCCTCCCTGGAGTGGCCAATGCCGGCATTTGTTTCTAAGCAATGTCTACACCTGTCTTCTAATGCTCCTCCCACTTTCTCCATCCCTCTGTTCCTAAACCCCTTCTTCAGAACAAAGTACCAATCCACAGGGGCCCTGAAAACCGACTGAAGCCACGGCTCAGCCCGGCCCAGTAGGAAAATTCATTGAGTCCGTGCCCCACGCTTCCAGGCTCAGATCCTAAAGCCTCTCCTGGCTCCAGCAGGGCCCCTCGGAAGGGCTCCAGGCCGGGACCAGAACGCAGGATGGACCGTCCCGGCGGGGTTGGGCCGTTCACCTAAGATCTCATCACTCTCTTGCTCCCCAAGGCCGCCCCTTCCTAATTTCTGTCCAACTGTTCCATCCAACAGTCCCGCCGTCCTCCCGGCCACCCTTAAAGCCCATTTGCCCAAAACCGTCAATTGGCTGCCGCACCCGCAGACCTATTCATTTTACTTTACGAGATCTTCCCTGGCCCTGTCCCCACTCTGCTACAGACCCCCGCCACCTCTGTTTCCAGTCATGTCCAACTCTCCATGACCCCACTGGGGGTTTTTGTGACAAAGAGACTGGAGGGGTTGGCCATTTCCTTCTGCAGCTCATTTTACAGATGAGTAAACTGAGGTAAACAGGCTGAAGTGACTTGCCCAGGATCACCCAGCTAGGGAGCATCTGAGGCTGGATTTAAACTAGATACGCTATTAAAAACATTTGGAGACTTTTGGTCAAGATGAACCCTGAGATTTCCCTCAGCCCTGAGATTCTAAGCTTTGGGTTCCGACTGGACACAGGGACCCAGTGGGAACTCCAGATGTGCTGGGACGGCCCTTCGTCTTTTCATTGTGAACCATTTCCCATATGATTTTCAAGTGGGTTTTTTGGTAAAACTGCTTGGGGAGGGGGAGGAGCTGCATCCAGATCTGGGATTTCATTGGCACAGGGAACCCTTGTCAGTCAATCATGAAACAGTCAGTGCCTTCTCTGTGCCGGACACTGGGCTAAGCATTGGGAACACGAAGGCACGTCCCTGCCTTAGGGTCTCACAAACAAAAGGGGGACCAAATGGCGAGCCGATATACGGCAATGGCGTCCCGACACACGGAAATGGCGATGTGATATTCAGCAATAGAGACATGATATAGAAAATGGCGTCCCGATACATGGAAATGGCGACGTGATATTCAGCAACAGCGACAGGATATAGGAAATGGTGACCTGATACATGGAAATGGCGACACGATATTCAGAAATGGCAACAAACATGATATACAGCAATGGCGACATGATATTCAGCAATGGCGACATGATATTCAGCAATGGCGACATGATATACGGAAATGGCGACATGAAATACAGCAACACTCTAAACGGGAGAAACCGGAGCTAATCACCAGGGGGAAGGCACTAGCCTTAGGAGAGCCTGGGCAGGGCTTCCTGGAGAAGGTGGGATCCTAGCTCAAAGGAAGCTGAGAGGGAGAGAATTACAGGCCCAGAAAGGGCCGGGGAAGATGCCTGGAGATGAAGCTTCGGGTTCCAGGAACAACAGGGCGGCCAGAGCCGCTGCTGAGGGAGCTCCCCTCCGCCGGGACCCAGCATGGAGTCCTCTGGGATTCCGAGTTCCCGTGGCCTGTGGGTGTCAAAGACAAGGCTCGAACTCAGGGCCTCCTGACTCAGATGCTGCCCTTTCTAAGCTCGGGAAGCCCAAAGCACGAGCGCATCTGGGCCCATCCTCAGCCGGTTTGAACAGCAAAGGCCGCCTGGCCTCTCCAAACCCGGCCGGCCTGCGCCAGCTGGCTGCACTTGTGTAGACCTGGCCCCAGGCTCGGGAAACTTTGGTTCCAGCCTTGGCTCAGAAAGGTGACGGCTTCTCAACTTGGCAGATCACATGGGAAAGCGACAAGCCCAAGCCCAAAGGAGAGGCTGACAGACAGAGAGGAGACATGTCCTTCCTGGAGCCCCCAAACAACTGCAGCGAAGAGATCTGGGCAGAGCAGGGTGGATGGGGCCTGGAAAGAATACCGGAGCTCTGAGGGGACAATCCAGGCCTAAGAAAAAGCACAGAGGCAGGAGATGGACTGCCTCACAGGATGTGAATGGGAGAAGGAAATTAGGCTGGACAGTGAGTGGACAGTAATTGCCAGATTAGTGTGCCTGGAAGCCATAGGGAGCCACTGAGGATTCTGGAGCAGGGCACTGGCCAGGGGGGAGCTTTAACTACCAGCCAGGTTAGTGTATCTTATCCTGGAAGCCATAGGGAGCCAGTGAAGATTCTGGAGCAGGGCAGTAATAGGATCCCATCTGACTTTAGCAATGTCATTGACAGCTGGAGGGAGGATACAATGTATCTAAATAATTGGAAACAATTGCTACAGTTTCTCCCCTTACCATTTTAAGCTCCAGCTCCCCCAGGGGGTGAAGCACTCCCAGACACAGGGCCTTTGCTCCTTTCCTCCTCCCTCCCTCCCCACCCCACCCAGCTGCTCCGGCAGATAGACACATGTCAATCACTCCCCGAGGTTACAGGTCAATCAGCCCCCGGGGTCTCCCCAAAGCTCACCCCACCTGATGAACTTCCACAGCGCAGGGCCTGGCGGGGGACCAAGTCTGGGCAATCCCCAGAGTTCCCTTGGAAATTGGATCAAGATCAATGGGGCAAGTACAAGGAAAGCAGGTGATCGCATCTATTTCAATGAGATACAGGCTCCCTTCCACAGGGCCATGAACCCAGACCCCCCCCCCCAGGAGGAGCCTTCACTATGATCTTGGGTGTTAACATCACCCATGGGAGCCACAGGTCTGTCCCACTCTTCCTGGGTAGGAAGCTTCTTCCCAAAGTGTCTTGGCAGAAAGCGAGCACGATGCTCCAAAATGTGACCCCAGTGGGGCCGGGAGCGGGGCAGGAAATGGAGCTTGGAGCAGGACCGGGTGTGGGGCCATGCTCTGATCCTGGCCTGGGCCCCTGAGCCTACTGCAGTCCACCCCTGGGCTTCGGGGGCTGGGTCAGCCCCCCGGCTCTTGGCTTTGTGGGTGAGTTCTGTTATTGTTGCAGGATGGAGCGGTTTGGGGAGGCTCTTTTTTTGTTCTTCTTTCTGAGCTAAAAGCCTCAGCTCTTTTGCAGACAAATAGCCACCTTCCCATCATGCATTTGTGCTGTCATTTTTTTCCCAGCCTGATGTCAGTATTAAAGTTGACTCTCATCCAAATTCAATGCCATCGTCTCAGATTGAGCCCAATGCCCTACATCTGTCAAAATGTCTTTGGAGGGGCAGCTAGGTGGCGCAGTGGATAGAGCACCAGCCCTGAAGTCAGGAAGACCTGAGTTCAAATCTGACCTCAGACACTTAATAAGTCCTGGCTGTGTGACCTTGGGCAAGTCACTTAACCCCAATTGCCTCAGCAAAATTAAAAAAAAAAAATCTCTTTGGATACCCACTTGGTCACCCATTGGGTGTTAGGGATTGCTCCAAGCAGACGCTCATCTGAAAATTTCAGCTCCCCAATAATGCCCTTACCTAGGGAACTAAACAGAGCCCAGGGGCCCATTAATGGAGACCTCCTTGAAAGAAAAACAACTCCTGCCCAAGGCCTACTGAGCCCCTGGAAAGTGCTGAAGACACCTGCTGGGGGATTATTTCATTTGCCTTCTAAAGTACTTCATGATCACCTGACCCACATTTCTCTATCCTATCCACAGGAAAAACGTGACACTTTTGTCCTAGGAGCAACTCTTCCCAGCCTCAGTTTCCCCATTGGGCCAGACGTTGTCTTCCAGCACACAGATAGACCTCAAAGACACCTCTGAGCTCACTAATTGGGAATTCCTCTCTGGGAGGCAGAAGCCCACCCTTCCACCTCTGCCCCCCTCCCACCCCTCACCCTCCTGGGGGGGGCCGGCCCTCCCGCCAAAGCCTTCCTTGCTTTCCCCTGAGATCCCAGGCATTCTGGCTCTGCCAGGCCTCCCTGCCACCGTGCCAGCCCCGACCTAACACTTTGCCAAAATGGAGCTAAATCACAGCGACGGCAGACGTGAAGAGAGCACGGAGGCTCGGGGAGCCCTTTTCTCAGGCACCCGGGGACGCCATCCGACCTCTCCGGGAAGGCTTCCAGGAAGGGGGGCCATCAGAGAGGAGCTTCACGGGATGGAGGAGGGAGGGCCTTAACCCCCACCTCCCTCAGCTGACCTCGCTGTGCTTCCCAGTGTTCCTAGTCACCCGTATTCCCAGCCACTTCTTCTGTCACAGACAGTCCCGGCTGGAAGGGACCCCAGAGACCATGGGGCCCAGCCCACGTTTTTACAGAAAGGCCAGACAGCCCGGCCACCAAGCGGTCCTCCAGTTTCTCCTCGTCCCCCTCCAGGGCCTGGCAGCTCACTCCCCTTAAAGGCCTGCCAAATCCTAACATTTCACAAGGGATTTCTGACATCATCCAGGCAGAAACAACTCCTCCAGGGCCTGCTCCTCCCCTCCCCTCCAGGGCCTGCTCCTCTCCTTCAGGGCTTGCTCCTCCCCTCCAGGGCCTGATCCTCTCCTTCAGGGCTTGCTCCTCCCCTCCAGGGCCTGATTTCCTCCTCCCTCCAGGGCCTGATTCCCTTCCCTCCAGGGCCTGCTCCTCCCTTCCAGGGCCTGCTCCTCCCCCCTCCAGCGCCAAGGAGAGTCAAAATCCTCCTCCAAGTGACAGAGCTTTGAGTGGAAGAGGACAGCTGGGGTTGGCTCAAACCTTATCTCAGGCCCCATCTCCTCTGATAGACCTGCCTGGGGAACAGCCTCCAGGCCTGTCCTGGAGGCTCAGCTTAGTCAGTAAATTCCCAGGGGTCAGAGGCCAGGTTCCACTCCAGGGAAGGGGGCCAGCATGATGTGGATCTCATTATCTTAGCTCTTCACAATTGCAGATTACTTGACAACCTTGAAGGGCAGTTCCCATCATCCCCATTTCACAGATAAACTGAGGGTTAGAGGAAATCTTTTGACCAGGGATTCAGGGCTGGTAACTGCCACAGCTGGTCCCTGAAACCTTTAGGAGGCCTCCCTAAAGGAGGTAGCTGGGGGCCCCAGGATAGAGTGCTGGGCCTGGAGTCAGGTAAACCTGAATTCAAATCTAGCCCAAGATGCTTACTAGCTCTGTCTGCCTCGATTTCCTCAACTGTAAAATGGACACCCTGACTGCAGAGATCCCTCCAGCTGTAAACCCAGGTTCCTACATGCAGAAGGTAGAGTGTTGGGGCTGGAGACAGGAAGACTCACTTTCCTGAGTTCAAATCCAGTCTCTGACACTTCCTAGATGTGTGAGACCCTGGACAAGTGACTTAACCCAGTCTGCCTCAGTTTCCTCATCAGTAAAACGGAGGAGCTGGCCAACCTCTCCAGCCAAGCAGTGGGGTCCCAAAGAGTCGGACCGAACACCATCTTATAAAGCAGTGGGGAAGCGAAGGCCCCAAGTGGGACCCCGGGGCCTGGTCTGCCTTTAGGCCCGAGCCGGCAGGGGGCCGACTCCGAGGAAGGAAAGCTGCCTGAGCCTTAGCCTCTGGCTTCAGCACCAAACCTCCTCCTCCCGCTTCCCCCGGGGCTCACCTCCCAAACTGGAAAGACGGCATTTTTGCCCCTTCCAGAAACTGTGTGTGCTTGTTGGGAGGCGCTCGGGCGGTCACGTTTTCCCTCTCAAAGGCAAACGGCTAAAACCCTCTGGGTCTGCCCGTCAGCTCACCGGGTTCCAAATCAAGAAGCTAGAAGCGGCGGATATTGCCTCTGATGAATGGGGCTTAAAAAGTAGGGGGGCCGGGGGGGCAGACAAACCAGCCCACACCTGCCTCTTTCCTCTAGAACTTGGGCCTCCAAAGGCCAGTGAGCTGAAGGGCTTAAAAACTCATACCAGCTACCTGGAGGCTTTTCAGGGTGGGAAAGGGGGGGAAAGCATAATGGTGGCCATTTTACAAATGGAGAAACTGAGGCTCAGAAAGATGACAAAGGTCGCAGAGCCAGGATTTCAATCCAGGTCTCTCAACTCAGCCTTGGAGGGAGAAGACTTAGAATCCTTCCTTTTTTTGCCAACGAGGAGATCACATACTAGGTGAGCGCAGAGCGTCACAGAGCCGGGGGTCAGAACTCGAATGAGGGTCTTAAGGCCACAGATTAGAGCTGGCAGGAAACTGGGGGGAGGGTTAGACAGGGGACTGTAGTCCAACCTCCTCATTTGACAACTGAGGAAACTGAGGTTAGCCATTAAACCCTGTTGCCTCTCACTACTTTAACACAGTTTGGTTCTGGCTTTCACCAGTAAAGAGAACATCACAGGAGGGACCACCTTGTGCCAGTCCCAGTGGGCGCCTCCCCTGCCAATTCTGGTCTGGGAGGCTCGCCAAGGGCATAGCTGCTGAACCACACGAATGGGTAATTGGGAAATAAAAACTACAATCGAACACAGAGAACAGGAAGACGAGACCTTCTGAGCCAACGCAGGCTGGCAGAGGCTCACCTTTCTACCTGAGTTTGGCGCCAAGGCCTGCGGCTTGGCTCTGAGAGGCAGAGTGACCTGCCTGGCGTCACCCAGCCAGTATTTGCCAGAGAACGAGGGCTTTCGGCCTCCAGGATCAACCATCGGTCCACTTGTACTTGCTTAAAATGTACCATCTGAAAGTGATCCCGTAATTCAATTAACTAACTTCTCAGTGAGCACCTGCAGGGGGCGGTGGGCTCTGGAGCCAAAAGGCCGGGGCCAGAATGCCGGCTTGACCATTGTACCTGGCTGGGTGCTGCTAGCCAGAAACACTTCCCTTCTCTGTACCATGAGACCATGGTGGGTGGGAATGTAAAATGGATGATCCAGGAAGCTCCCTCCTCCAACCTGGCTTCTTTAAACATGGAATCCTCCTACCCTGGCACAATGTGAGCTCCCTGATGGAGGGGCTTTTGTGGGGGCTGTGTATCCTTGGCAAGGTGCCCGAGAATAGAGTGCTTGGCCATCTGCTGGCTGACCTTGGCAAGAAGGCCCTCTTTCCACATTAGAATGTGGAACACTGTACAGACAGAGTCTTGCACCCTCAGCACCAGGTGCCAACGTGCCCACTTAGTCCTTAAGAGCAGGGACTGGTCTGTGCCCCTCTCTGTACCCCCCGGTGCTTAGCACAGTGCCTGGCACACAGTCAGGGCTTAATTAATGCTTGCTGACTGACTCTCCCACCATGGGAGGATGATTGTTCATTAACCTGCCTTCTTGCTTCCATTTCTCTAATTGCTTTAAGTGTGGCTAATATGGGCACATGTCGGTGCCAGCCTAACAATGCCTGCCTGGGCACTCAGCAACGGCCTCGGCTTTAGAGCTGGCTCCGGCCTCCTTGCTTCAGACCAGGGAGGGGAGGCCAGGAGGCCCTAGGCTTGGAGAGCAACCCTGAGACCAGGACAGAGGCCCCGGCTCCGGCCTCCCTGCTCCAGGCCAGGGAGAGGAAGCCAGGGGTCCTGGGCTTGGACAGCGGCCCCCGATTTCAGGACAGAGACTGGTCTCCAGAGCTGGCTCTGGCCTTCCTGCTTTGGACCAGGGAGGGGAGGCCAGGAGGCCCTGGGCTTGGAGAGCAACCCCGAGACCAAGACAGAGACCAGGCAGGGGAAGAGGAACAAATACAAGAGGAAAGATCTGAGAAGGAAGGAAATGGGGAAAGAAAGAACACAAGAGGAGGAGGAAGGATGCAGGGCTCTGTCCAGGTCATCTGATCTCCTTGAGCCTCAGTTTCCTTCTCTGTAAAGTAGAAGGTGATCATGTCAGCACTGAGGGGGGATAGGGGGTGGGAGTAGCAGCAAGGAGGCTGGGAAAAGAACTCTTTGTAATGGGAGCCACAGGGCCAGGGATGGCCAGAAGGCCTTCCTGTGTGAGGGGTGGAAACACAATATTGGCTGCTAATTCTCAGATCCCATCATGAAAACAGTCCCAGAGACAAGGGAGGGAGACCTGCCTCCAGATGCATCTGGCTCTGGGGAGATATAAAGTCTGACGGGGGGGGGGGGGGACGTGGCAGGGGGGGAGGAAAGGAGAGAGATAGAGAGGGAGGGAGAAAGACAGAGAAAACAGAGAGACTGAGACAGAGACAGAAA